>KZ805643.1:547-26633 GCA_003073855.1 Periconia macrospinosa
TGCTATTGCTGCTGCGTACCCTTTTTCGTCGCGATAGAGTGTTTCCCGCTCCAATTGCCGTCCGTGCGTTCCAGCAGAACTCCATTGCGATATAACCCTAACCCTAAGTGAACTGTGAACCCCACGCCTGAAAGTTTGCTATAAATCTCCGGAATATGATAGTTGCAATCAGAATGAGCAACTTTAGTATGCGGATGTATATTGTTAAGCTGCTCGTTCAAAGACTAATGCATATGGGCTAACGCGTACGTGTTGTTCCTCGATTCGCGTTACGCTAACCAAATACGGCGACTAACAGGCCTGATAGTTCACTTCATATCGGTCAGGGCTAACGCGTACGTGTTGTTCCTCGATTCGCGTTACGCTAACCAAATACGGCGACTAACAGGCCTGATAGTTCACTTCATATCGGTCAGGAGCAGGCCAACAAAAGACAAAAGGCAGAAGGTGGGGGGTCCTAAGCGGATTGAGGTGCGCCTGGGCTGTTACTAAGGCAGCCAATTGAAATCACTTAAACGAAATATACAAATGCATAAGTACGTGGTACACTTCCCTCCCTTTTTACTGTGCACAGCCCTAAGTAACGCGACACACCCCTGCTAGCGAGGCTTTGGATTTCGTACAACACTAAAGTAGTTCAACACGTCGTAGAACTATATAAATATTTGCAAACCTATGTAGTGGTTCGAACCCTATCGAGACCATAGTGTGCAAAATAAAAGATTATATTGCCTGGAAGTATCCAGATCTGTCGTTTGGCAAGCAATATTCATATGAAAAGCTACGGGCAATTATCAGGGAGGCGTGGGAGTCGATTTCAGAAGAAACTCTCAAACAAGTAATCGAGGAGATGGCACTTCGGTGCCAACCTGTAATAGATGCCCAAGGAGGGCATATAAAGTATTAAAAACGATTAAATTTACTAGTAAAATACTACTATTTACAATCTGGGGCCATTTTTATGTGGGGGTGAGCACATGCCTTACACCCCTTGCTCATCCAAGGCGCTAACAATACTTACGCTGAAAACCACAGTAAATACTCCCTGCTGGTATAAGCATTGGTTCGGAGGTACTTAGTATATGAGAATCATACCGTTAGTCTTGATGTATCAGCCATACAGGGTAATGTTGCGCGTGTTTGTCTTCCGTAGGCTTCCAAAGGGTATTTGGTGGCTTTGAACGCGTCATTGTCGTTGTCATTGCATATCCATTTGAAATGTCTATGGATAATGTTCGACCTTTAAAGGATGGATGTTTATGGCAGACAATCTTGTAGCATGTGAGTGTCTCCAGCTGCTCCAGCATTTGCGCTAGGGTCTGTAACATCTTGCTATCCGCAACACGATCCAGCTCTATTGAGAGCATTACAATGGTGACGCGGGGGAATGCTCTGATTGCGTGTAATATTTGCGTTGTAATTTCTGAAAGCTCACGTTGAGGTGTCCCTTTGCCTATATCAGCATTTACTCGACAGCAAAAATATGCAACTAAACCAAATAAATTGTACGGAAGTTCTCACTGACTCGAATGGAAAGGGACGGCGCGATCATTCGTTGTTTCTCTGGCACACTTTCCATAACTCTTTCTATGTTACTTTTGTCTAGATTGACCTCAAGTGCAACCTGAGTGTAGCGATAAATTTCGTCCTGAAGTTCGGTTTGCATCTGCTTACAGACACAAAGCGGGGCGCAATCGTATTTAAATAAGATACAATCGTAATCATCGTCGTAACAGGCGTCTAGGAGATGTCGGTAGATCATGTTTCTCAGCTCGCGTGGAAGGTACAACAAGTGAACTCGCTCATTGCCCGTAGTCCTCTTCTGAACGCTCTGCATGCTCATAGCCTGTTTTAAGTTTTATCTTATCGAACGGCTGCGTCCTAAGGAACGAATGAAGTCTTAGGCTTCGCGGAAAGTTAGAAAACTGCAATGTGACAATACTGCCTGGCCGGATGAGGCATCGGGAGCAGCCTTACGGAAAAGAAGAACGGCGGGGCCCTCGAGAACGGCAGCTATAGATGATCGTATGCTGACAACAGCTCGTAGCTTTTGTAAATAAGCCGCAGGCTGGTGCCGGCTAGATTCCAATATGCCCCGGGATGGTGGGACGGCGGCGGTCGTTGCTGTGCTGGAACGTTGTTGGACTTTGCTCTGAGATTTGATTGCTGATACAAGCGATACACGTGCGCTTGTTGGGCAGCTACAGCCTTATCGGCTATAGAATCAGCTTATGGAGTAAATTACAGCGGTTGTTTACTAGTGTAATGTACACGATTACGTGGGGAAGTTGAGGGTTTGCGCTAGCCGAAAGTAGCAGGCGCGCATTACAAAGTACTAACCGGGATCGCCACGCTGCACTGCGAAACACGACAAACAGCGAGAAATCAGTTTTTGGAAAACTCATTATAAAAGCACCACAATACACCTGCCAGGGGCCGTAATGGTCTCTACAGGCCATCACGCGTCCCTCCGCGTGGTCCATCGAACGTAGCAGCCACCATCTAGCCACGACACAGCCATACGAGAGCGACGACAGCCCAGACACTCCATTTGCAGTCACAATATATCATACAGTCTCTGATGGGTTTCCTGATTAACTCATCGCCAACAGACAATGTTTGCGACGTCCCACTTCGACGTGTCCTCGGCTTAACGGCATCATCTCTTTCACGAACCACTTCACAGACATCTGGTATGCTACCATCGATGCCACACAATACTACAGATTATTAGACAGCCTTGTCCACTGTCGACCCTAGCTATGTCGAGGGAGTGGTGCCCTTCGGCATACCTGATAAGGTCTGAAAAGATTCGTGCGAGAGCTCTCATGCTTAGTTGAGTTGACGGCACGCTCAAGCGGAGCATCGCTCTCACAGAGCCGCGTTATAGCGAATGGTGCCGTTGCTGCGCTCGATGGCAGATCACACCACAAAACGCGGCCACATAGGAACCTAGTGTGAGGCATTATAATACGGGAGAACACCGGAATTCGGAGAACAGATCTCAAGTTATGAGGATACGAGGGCAAGCTAGCACATACGATAGCTGAACGTTAGGGGGAGACTGAAAGTTTTACGGCCGCAAAACACGAGGCCGAGCGCCTCTACGACCCTGGCACGATAGATTCAAACACGAAAGCTTCAATACGGCATACACAAAGAGGACATAGTCACAGAACAAAAGACACGTACAAATACGTCACTTCTTGAGACGCAATGTACATAGTTGTAGATAGAAGCCAGACAACGGCAGGCCTCTGGGGACAGATGGCTCTGGAAGGGGTGACAAGGGGCGGGGTGGATCAAGGTCTGTCCCGCGTTGGCTGTCAGCCACGCCTGCTATCCGGGCATAGCTGCAGAAAGCGCGGCTGAAACCGAGTAGGATCCAATTAATCAATTAATTAATTGACGCTGCATACTATGGTTTTCAGCGTAAGTAGTGTTAACCCTGCTGCACCCTTCCACCTAAGTGAACA
Organism: Periconia macrospinosa; assembly: GCA_003073855.1. NCBI lineage: Eukaryota > Fungi > Ascomycota > Dothideomycetes > Pleosporales > Periconiaceae > Periconia > Periconia macrospinosa. The sequence continues at coordinate 4,024 of KZ805643.1, forward strand.
TATCGCTAAAAGACACGGGAACGATGCCTGCCGCGCTGCAGGCTTAGATCCTACACATTGCAAGCCCAGAAAGCTTGCATCAACACTTACAGCTGCTTTGAAAGAACAATACGCTATCCTCAATCTGTGCCATACCCAAATCTCGGTCCCCTTGCCAACAGACCCGCCGCTTCCAGAGCTAAAGCTCTACCATGTAGTCTTGGACATCTCCTCCCACTCACAGTGACTAATAACTTCTTCCTTGGTTACCCTCCATAGGCAAACGTAGTGGTCGGTATAGTATCTATTTCCTCTGTTGTATCGGTCCTGGATGTCATAGTGTTTCATCTCAGCAAACACATCAAGAATTGGTAAACCCTTTCTTAGCCGAGCAGCGGGGTCAATGACAGTGAGGGTCTAATTTCCTTGTCTCCTGTTTATTCTATATGCCGTTAGTTCCTCGATTGCGCTAGCCGATCTGGTAAAGGAGATATAGGGTGTTGGTATCCAATCTCCGTGATCGAAATGAGTGGTAAGGGGTGTTTCACGTGCTTCTTTTGTGTCAAGAGGCTGGTTGGGTGATCTCGACAGCATGCGATTATACTCGCCCGGCTGGCTTCCAGAGCAATAGTCCCAGATTCGAAGAAGTGGGCAGCGGAGCAGCGGACTGTAGAACCCCTGGAAAATATTGACCGACCATGGATGGCATTTTTCCTCAGTGCGGATGAAAGGGTTGGTAGTGTCAGCTTCTAAAGTTCTAAGAATTTCCGGCACATATGAGCTTCTGACCCCGTATCTTCGACTTGCGAAAGGAGGTTCATAATTATGGCATCACGTTTCTACGCTGACCAAAAGAAGTAGTATTCCTGAAAGTGTTTTCTTTGTGATCTCGTTGTCGAATAATCCGCCCGAGAGCACCTGACCTCAGTGAATATAAATCAGCCCAGAACTATCTAAAGTATCAGGTCAAGCCATCCTAAGAACTACTTCTGGGAACTTGATATAGACTTGGATGATATAGATAGGCAGACAGATCTACAGATATATACCGTTTCACATTTTATGGGCTTCTAACCTGAGAAGACTTGAATTTGATAATACCAGAATATCAAGTTTAGATAATAATAATTTATTTAAGTTATGATAGGGAGTTAACTACTCTTCCTCTCTAAGACCTAAAACACTCTTCTCAAACCAAGGCTGAAAAGCCTCTAATGCCTACACACCTAATAAGTACCGAATGGCAGCCAGCAATCGATAACACCCAGCTATAGTCCTTGTGCAACCGATACTGATGGGAAACTCAATGATATCTACTGCCGTCTCCTGATCGACAACCCAATACAGCCACCATTCGTGCCCGAACACGATCAAGCCTGGCAAAGGTGTGCACACTAGCTTCTCCCTCGGCCGGAATGCAGCAACTCGATTCTGCTATGCGGCAATCCACATCCCTAGCTTGAACCTCGCGTCTTCTTTTTTATAGAAGCCCCTCTTTGTTTTGATAGACATGACGGCGGGCTTTTTGTATGCTTCATTGAAGGTCTGGTTGATGGAGAGGAACTGCGGATGTTTGTGGAGGAGGGAGTGGATAGCAGATTCGAATCTGGAGCCGCGAGGATGGACGAGATTGATGGAGAAGTCGACTATCTTGGGGTTAGAAGGATCGTCCTTGTAGAGCGGGGCGAAGTTGGGGATGGGCTTTGCCGAAGTACTAGAAATAGGTTAATCGAGCAAATACATGGGAATTGGAGGAAGACGGACATATTTATGGATTCAAAGTGCGGTTTGAAGGGCCGAAGGGCGCATGACAAAACCCGGTCATGCACTTTAGTGTTCCATTGTGCCTCGTGTGACCCGTTATCTGCGCATTGTCGAGCTTCTGCTTGAACTTCCAGTAAAGTCTCGTGTTCCAGTTCGACACCTTCGCGGTCAGCATTGTGATCGATCATGTCCTCCTGAATAAACTCGTCCGCCAGCCTTGGTGCAACAGCCACTGGAATGGTCTTGACGTCGCGATAAATGCTGCCTAGAGCCTGCCAGTGCGGAAGCGTTTCTGGAGGTAGACGGCTGCGGTTAGAAACGTATTCGATAGGCTTGTCTAGCATACCCAAATCACGTAGTGTCTTTTTTGGGCTTGGAGTCCGCGTTCGCCTCGAGCTGGTCTGGGATCGGGTCCCTGTAGAATTGCGCGACGCACTTGTTGCTGCATCTAAGTTGAGCGCTGCTGTGTATTGAGAGGACGAGGATATGGGCGGCGATAGAATTGGCGCATTATGACCGGGGTTAACAAGCACGGTAGCTGGCTTGTTGGTGGAGGGCGCTGGTGGTGACGGAGCCTCAACCTGCTGCACTGGTCGCTGATCCCGGCCTCTTAGACGTTGTGACGTCCTTAGACCAAGGCTTTGTGATTTCGCAGGGCTCCGTGAACGGGAGTCTGAGTTCGGTGGAGAAGAGGGCGCGTTCATGTTCGCAGTAGCACGTTGTTTCTTCCGCGGTGGAGCTTCGGCTTTAGGGGCTGGGTGCGCACGCTTTCGCAGCGCGCGACCGTGAGAGGAGGATTTGTTAGTGGGCGTGGCAGCGTTAACATCAGCCAGCCAGGAGGATATGATAAAGTCGGATGGCATTATTGACGTGGAGAGTAGGATTGGACTAGGAAGTATATGGGCGATGTGGGTGCGTGGCGCGGCATCCATGACGTTGACTTGCTTGCCGAGCTCATCGCTGACCGGGCAACGCCTCCCCGCGTCTCCGCAACATTAGCTCTGCCACCCTACTGACGATTCTAAGCGTTGTGTGCATTATACAAGATTTTTTTTTTTTTTTTTTTTTTTTTAAAAAAAAAAAGCATTGAAGTGTGACATAGGAGTATGCTTTAATTAAAGTAGGCTAGATGGGATACTATGAACACGTACTACGATAACTAATGCAGCTGATTCTCGCACGCCTTTGCGATAGTGCTTGACCTGCGACATGTCCCACTCAACTGCCCAGCTGAAGCGCTTACCCCACACTATTACAGCGCCCCGCCGAAATCCCCGCCTGCCTTAACAACTATCTGCAACCGACAAGCCTGGCGTTGAGCAACTGCTTAGCTAGACAGAAGCGATTGAGGGTACTTCTATCCTGCCTTGTACCGCTCTTCCTTTTCTCATTACTGCAGTTGCTCAGCTTCTTACCTGGCCGCTAAGTTTAGCCCTTCACCGGTAGCCTCGCTTCATGCTCATTTGTCTGCTAGCTTTACTACGCTTCTTTACCGTTCTACTCTCTCTTGAATCGGATTGATCGGAAGCAACAGTGCTCTTTATCTGACCTCAAAAGTTCCCTTGATTATTTTACGTCTGCAATACGTTGCCGCAAGATCACTAGTTAGTAGCAACACTAATGCCATCATGGAGGTCTTTATGCGGAACCTACCACTGGACTTGACGGATCATGGCTTGCAGAATCATTTGACGCCCATGGTTAAGGGTCTGCACATTAAAGATTGGTCTTGTCAAAAGGTGCGAAAGAAGCCCTTCAGAAGCGTTACCTTCCTGCTTTTGGAAGATGGCCAGCGATTTCTACAGCGGTATGGACAAGAGGTGATTCCTTCTGGGATGTTCTGTAAGTCGCAGGACAAAACTCTTATGATGATTTTAGGCAAACCTGTCTATTGCACTCTTAGCAAAAAACCTCCAGATCCCTTTCTCTTGAAATGCTTGGTGAAATCGGCCCAGGATCGACGGAAGACTAAAGAGTGCGTATGAGTTCCTCTAAATCTCAAATATTTGCTGATCCATACAGACCTCTTCTTCCATCTGAAAATGCTAAGGTTTTGTTCGGCGCAAAATCGTTATTATGTGGATTAGACGAGTATGTGGACAATGAGCTATCCTACTCTCCGCAGATAGAATGGCTATTCGTAACGGGGACCGCGAAGTTCGTAAAGAAGGCATTAGTCGTTGACTATGAGGATAAACATGGTCGGAAGCGGGTTGAGATACCTTTCTGTATATAACATAGTCGCCACTTTAAGACCTACCACTGCACTCATACTGACGTTGTGGAAGACACCACGATTCTTCGGGACACAAGAGCTGGATTTAATTGCTTTACTGTCCGCACTACTCTAGAAGAAACTGACAGGTACGAGAAAGCGGCTTACAGGGCTTCCGAGCGACGGCTTATTTTACATCGAAAGATAGCTGGACGCACTAGTCTACCGCATCTGCGTTTTTCCAGTTGACTTCTACACCTTGTTGAATCGACTGATTCAACGAGAAGTGGTCTCCGTAATTTGACATGATCTCGCTGTTCTACCATCCTATGCACGACTGAATCTAAAGAACGGTTTTGAGCTTTTGAATTAGACCATTCAGGAGATGTCTTAAACGATACCCTTTGCAGTCATGTTCCAAATGGAAGCCTTGGCACGGAATAACTTCCTACCGCCGTGGACCGTTCGGGAGCTTCTGAGGAAGATTCAGACACGGCTCAAGGAGTATTATAACTTGAGTTGGCAGGTTGGAAAGAAGGTAAGAAGCCACATGATTGGATCTTTGCAGCAACTGATATCGCCTGTGCAGACACCGCTCCATAAACCACCTATTTCAGCCGAGGCTATTCGAAAGCTACTTTCCTAAATCAATTTCCCAGGCGTTGAGACCAGTGTGTCCGACTTTGACGTCGAAGAGATATGGTGTTACCCTCTATGGCCCCGACGCCGAAGCCAAGAATCGCATCCTGCGACGCTTTCCAGACCATACAGAATACTTTATACGAGTACAGTTTTGCGACGAAGACGGAACTGATCTGCAGTTCAATTCGCGAGTCTCGAACGACGAGATTTATGAAAGATTTAAACAGATCATGATCAGTGGAATTGCAATTTGTGGACGAGTGTATGGGTTCCTGGGATATTCTCATTCTTCTTTGCGAAACCACTCGGCCTGGTTTGTGGCTCCTTTCTGGCGTAAAGAATGACTAGAGACATATTTCACAATTATACTGGAATTGGGTAGGTTCGGTAATATCCGATCACTGGCTTGTTGTGCTGCTCGCATCGGGTAAGCATTTTCTGAAACTCCTTTCGCAATATCGCTTTCACATAACTATATTGAACATTATAAACTGCCCGATATTACGTTGAAAGACGGACGCCATGTCTTCAGTGATGGCGTAGGGACGCTTTCACGTGCGGCTGTTGAAGCTATACGCGACTCGATTTCTTAGAAGAAGGGCGCAGCTACTTGCTTTCAGATTCGGTGGGCTGGCGCTAAAGGAATGCTCGCACTAGATAATCGCCTTGAAGGTACTATGATGAGTGTTAGAGACTCTATGGTCAAGTTTGAGAGTACAGACATTGAGAATCCGGAGATTTGTGATGCAGCTAACAAGCCTGTTCCTTTGGTACTCAATCGACAGGTACGTCTTTTATAACATAGTCTGTGCATCGCTAAAGTAATGATGCAATATCGTAAATTATCCTAATAGATAATTAGAGCATAAGTGATAACATGTAGACAGATGATCAAGATTCTCGAAGATATGGGCCTACCGGCGAAGTGGTTTTTGGACCAGCAGACTGCAGCACTTGAGATATTGCAACTTGTGACTGTACATATCTCCAATACAACAAGCTTCCTTGAACGCTAGGGGATTGCCGACCTCGTTGGCTTTCCACGACTTATTAGGCGACTAGAAACAATCGGAGTCGACTATAAACGGGACCAATTCATGTGCTCTGTTGTTGAAGCAGCTATACTCCGTGAGCTCCGCCTTATGAAACACAAGGCAAGGATCCCTATTGAGCAGGGCGTTACATTATTTAGGGTTATGGACGAGACAGCCTATCTAGCAGAGGGAGAGATATTTGTTACATTTGATAATGCGTCCTAACATAAAAACGTAAATAGGATTATGGATATAATCCCTTTAAATACGGCCCGTGCATTCTGAACAACAGAGGCTTAATCCTTTTGTAAAAGTTTAATAGAGGGATTATACCTTAAACAATAAGATATACTTATACAACTTACCCAGAGCCTACATGGCAACGAACCGACAGGATCTAACTTAATTATGCCTCCTTGCGGCTTAGTCCCGGTTCCGGTTAAGACGCTAGCTACGGTCGGTTAGATCCTTCGCGGCCTGTTAAGGGCCTCCCCTGTTCCCTTACAACACAGCGCGCAGAAAGTTACAAACAACAAACAACTGTTACCTCTCCCTGGCTGTTCGATTCGTGCTAGTTACAAGCGATCTTGATAGTATTCTGATGCGCTCTACACGCCCATGGATTATCTATACCGCCTCTCTAGTCTATTAAGGGTGTTGTTCCCTGTAACATAGCTCTACTAATATAGCTATGAATACTGTAAATAGGACTCGCCTTTGTTTTTGGGCCGTCTACCCCTCTAACTTTGTACAACGCTAACATGCAGATTGCACTTAGCTTTACGAAAATTGTATACATAATACAGCTTGCAACTATATCCTGTTCTGTTTTTTTATTTTAGTGGCTGGTTTGGCTGACTGCGTGATAAAAGCTGCTTTAGGAGGAGAGTAGGAAAGTCTAAATAGAATTTCTTGGATTGAGTTTGCACGTAGTTAAAGCGTTACTGCGCTTTATGGATAGCAATCGCATTCCATAGACCACATACGTCAACACACGTGTGCCTCTTTGTCTATACGTAGTGGCACCTGCAGATCCATCTTCGTAGATGCTACAGCATAAATAGTTGATTGGCCTTTTACATCGCCTTCAATTTTAGCCTTGTTTACCTATTTGAGGCGCTCAAAGTATGCCGAGGACTAGATATGATCATCTGCTCATCTCTTGAACTTTACTTTAAAAACCAACAAACACAGTTTATGCGACAGCTTGAACCCAGAAACAGACTCGTCTCCGCTTGATTTAGTTTAAGATCACAAAGACTTAAACGCATCACTCCGGTTGAGCTGTTGCGCCAAGTGCGTAGTGGATTTTCTCTACTTTTTATTAACAAACTGGAGCAGCCTTTAGTCCACACCGCAAAACACATTTTAACCTTACATGAACCTTGCTTCACATATTACATGCTGTCACAGAAACGGAATGAACAAACTTTATATACATCTGATTTACTAGAATTAATCTAATCACTCTATCTCTAAACATCCTGCTAGGTTAGCCATACAACTACGATAACTATTGGCATTGACGACATCACAAATTTAATCCGCAATACTACTCTTGCTGAGGATACAACGTTAAAACATGGACAACAGCCTTGAAACATCTTTGGAAACCATCTGGTTGCTCTACAAGAAGCTATTTAGACGCTGGGTTAATTGATAAATAGAGTTATCTCAGAAGCGCAATTCATTAAGCAACCCAGAGACACCACGGATAAATTTAACGGTTTGCCTATTAATAAGATCTATTCGCTCCAGAAAGAGGTGAAAAGGCTTAGCGAAATAACGTCGAAGCTCTAAATTACTACTAATACGGTTGCGAAGGCGACGGAGCGTGCTATTATTAACCAAATTACGGCACTTGGGCACAGGAACACCTCCATTATTCTTAAGCGCTCCTCAACCAAAGAATTAATGTTGCACTTTAACTCAAATATTAGAAATTTGATTCAAGAAATCCTTGACAGTACTGGCGACAGTGACGTGATATGGAGGATCGTAGAGAAGTGCTATGAGCAAGCCTTAAGCTCTTTTGGGAGCCTAAGTGCTGACGCCTATTTCGATCCACTCGAAGAACGCTGTCTGGGATGGCCGTACGATTAGGACTTCGAAAGTGAAGATTACTATGAGCATGAAGACAAGCTCGACATTAACGAAGAATATGCTGCAGCCTTCCGGATTAAAGCTGACCGTAGGTCTGAGGCCCGTAGGCAAAAGAGACAGGATTGGGTAGACTTTTGGGTTACCGTTTTGAATAATGCGCCGAATGGCCTAACCCTATTTTATCCGCCTAAAAGTCTACTCAGGAAGTCATTTAATCTGTGTGTACTGAGATATTTGTTTCGGACTTTTGATGCAGCTAGCTCTGGAAGGAACGACGAGAATGTGATAGCTTCCGTGGCAAGCTTGAGTAGGTCTCTAAAAACTCAGCGAATCGACATCCTTAGCATAGAAAAGCGAAGTGCAGCACGAATACTTTATAAATACCTGGAAAATCCTCGCTTCAACAGCTATACGAACGATGATTTGATGTCCTGGACAAGCTCATTACTCTTCGCAATCCAATACGCCTTATGGAGGTTACATACTTTCAGACGCCAGGCATCTGAGATCAGCATTTGCGTAATTGATACCGGCAACTTTCCTTTGGGGCAGTTCGTACGAGACGTCTCATTGATTGAGGAGTTTTATGAAACAGCTTAGGAGCTAGGAGAATTAACGTTAAAATTCTTTAATTTCCGCCGCAACAACAGGGACTACTATAATGGCGAATATCTATCCCAGGGAAATGTACATCATTTAAATCGATCTTGCATCGTGTTGCTGGAGCGCTTGATACAAGCTGGACTTTATGAACTGTATCCGGAATTCGAAAATGCTGAAGGTCACGCGAGATGGGCTAAACGAGTATTAGAATTACGCAATAAATGGTCCCTTGAACACGACACTACGGATCAAGAAATCCAAATTGCCCTGCAAATAGCGGATCAATGTTTTCCTTAGTTCGAGCAAGTGGAGTTGGCTTCTGTTCTCTTAAGTTTTAAATGTCGCAAGTATGCAATTCTGATCGCGTCATGTGAGTGCCCCATTCAACTCTATAATGATCAGCTCGTCGCCTTTATCCTAATCTATCTGAATACTTTAGTTTAATCCAAATTGTGGCCACCGGATTGGGCAGACAAGCTAATAGAAGTGCATCGATACTGGACTACTAGCAAAGCGATTAAATTCGTCACCTGGACCCCTTTCCGCTATTAGGACACACTTCGGAATGTTTTTAGTTGAGAATGCTATTCGTGCCGTTTGTTAGTCGTTCCGATAGTATGTAAGGAAAGCAATTGGTATTTGGTGATTGGACTTATCTTTTACAATGAGCCGCACACGTATTAATGCCTTAATGCCAATAATCTCCCCTAAGAAGCACCAATGCTTGATAAGAGAATAGCAGAAGCCGTCTGAGGATTTAAGATACTCTATAGTGATATTATTGTCTCCGGGGAGGTTCACGAATGAAGGAAAAGGTATCTCGTTTCGAAAGTTCGCGTATTAACCAGTGAGTAGCTGCTCATCCTTCTAGAGCCATGTTTCGAACGCATTCGTATCAAGGTCTGTCGGAATATGAGCCATAGTTGTCCTCTATTTTCGAGTACAACCATAGGCTGAGTGTTGAGAAGGGTCCTTGGCGTATCTATCTATCTTTTGTACAGTGTGGCTATCTTGGCCCTCCATTACTACACGATAGGATACTCCTCTTTCTGCGAACAAATGATCCGCGCTCCCTTGGGTATAAACGTTGTAGCAAGGACGCCGCGACCTTTGTCGGTGATCTCTTATATAGTGTATGAACATGCCATAGTAAATTGCTTAGCACTGGTGCTGTTTACCATGACTCCAACGAGGAGATTGCTCGACTATTTGAGGTAATCTGATGCTCTGCATTGTGCTAAGGTACATTCTCTAAGCAGAATATGCCGCAACTAACAGAGTTATGCTTGGCCTGCGGAGCGATTCTGCAATGATGGACCGTCAGTGCATACATGCGTATATTCTAGCAGTGCATCTAAGAAAAGATTGATCGCTGATCACTGCACAACGATAATGTCGTGTTACACTCCTGATAACCAATCATCGCGTACTACGTAGTATGTTCGTCGTCAAACCCCGCACTCATTTATCTGTCCGACCAGTGGATACACGGACGAACAGCCATCTCATACCAAACGCGTCAACTTCATGAACCGGTTGTACATTCAGAGTTTACGGCGTGCTTAGGTTCGAGTGCTGCAAATCCAACAACAGACAGGCAACCAGTGGAAGCTTCAATGTCACAAACATCTTTACCTAGAATTAGCGCACAGGCATCTCAAGCCGGAGGTGATGACTGTTGGCACTTTTTGACTTTCCGGGTCGTGTGATTTTCAACGAGCCCAGACATCTACCTAGGGGGCTTTGGCGCTATGGGAAAGTTGGCAGAAACCTACTGTACGATACTTTTAAAGAAAGTTTCAACCGTGCCACGCAACGTGTAACAAAGATCATAGATAGAGTTTATTGATGCGTGCACCACGGGTGGGAAGGCTCATTTTAAAACTAATGCATCTACTAACTAATTTTACGTTGGAGTGATTTTAGCATTGCAAAACATTCAATACTAGTCTCTTCTAACGCTCCCACAACTATTTTTAATCCTTTCGCTACACCATGAGTGGGAGAAGGATAATTAACAAGATTCTATTCCATGATTCAGGGGTGCTCGATGCCGAGGCGACGTCGTAAGAGCCCTAGGGTTGCGTTATTTACAAAAGGCTAACATTGAAGGCCCTACACATCGTTAATCGTATTGCTTAAGATCGGATTGAAGTAGTACAGAATCTACGAGAAATACATTCCCAAGTCACCGAGGTGGGAAGGCATCTCTGGACAGGGGAGCTGCAAACAGGCCTTAGAGCTTAAAGACTTGGACGAGGATACCGGACATACCGTTGTGCATTACCTGTACACTGATTTGTACCAAACACTGAACACTCCGGGGATTCTGAAAGACGACGAAGTGGAATATAAGAGGAGTGTTCTCGCTTACAGCGCTGCTAAGCTGTACAGTCTTGATGGCTTAGCTAAGCATGCTGTGAAAGTAATAGAGGAGCTAGATAAGCATATGTCCGTATTCAAGACTTTGGATGCATGCAGGCGCGCCTATCAGCACCATCCATTTGAAGATGAGTGGCTCTTTCAATATCTTAGAAAGAAACTTATTAGTGCACTTGAACGCAGCGACACTCTGTTTGAACAGAAGCAGTTTTTGGACGAGCTTGAGGGAAGTGCTGTCTTCATAAGAGTGCTTTTCACGATTCTTGGGGGGCTATATGTCGAGAAAGTTAGAAAGTCCCTGCCTCCACTAGATTCGGCATCGGAATCTTCATATGAATTTCTACAGTAATTTGTATTGTTGAATAGTCAGTTCGTACGTTTGAAATATATCTGTATTGCGGCTCGTCTATCCACCCTCTTATTATTGCCTGATCAATGATCGGAATGGTCTGGTATGGTGTGGTTGTAACGGCGCAGGTAGGACACTGGTTCCGTTCGGATGTGGATCCTCACAAAGGCAAATGGGAGTGCGTTGGGATTTACGTCCTGGGAATATTAATTGTTACCTATAGACCTGGTACGAAGGATAGTCTAAAACTAGCTATCTAACAATAGGGAATGCTCTGCTAAATATATATGATTAGGGAGGTGTTAGGTCTGACAAGGATTGGATTCGGATCCGAATCAGAATAGAGGCGAGTGGCGGTTGACTTGACTTAGTAAACCTAGGGATAAGTGTTTTCGTTTGCCTCGTTACAGTATGGGGGTCAAACCGTACTATACTGACTATTTACATAATAACTAAAAAGATAGATGTCTATTAAAATTATATAAAAAATATATAAAGAAGTAACTATATAGATTTTAGTCTCTCGTCTCCATCGTTGAGCGATGGTGTGGGAGTGGGAATTTGGCTAATAGTTCCGTTTATGTCTACTACAAGTAAGAAACGAGAGTACATACAGCTTTGCCACTTATAGGGGAGAGAAGCGTATTTCCGCTATTAAAACAAGCTAGCCCTGCGATATGGATGGATATGACACAGAGCTATACTGTGGAAGGGAATACAGTTCTTGTCATCCATAAAGGAAGCCTAGGGTATGGAAAATACAGCCATCCGTTCGTGGCCCTGTGTTTAGTTCGCGTCGATACTCGCTAGGGAGGCCTCAAGTTACGATTGTGACTTATCACAAATATTCAACTAATTAAAAATTGCTATTTCAATTCTTACGAACGAGGTCAGGATAAAACATCCCTTCTCAAAGTACGCATTCCATATCCCAGAAATCAGGAATTAGCTCCATATTGTGCGTTCTGACTGGATCCCTCATTGATGGGAGACCGATTTCAACCCTCTGCATTTCTACGATTTTGAATAGTTCACAGAAGCTGCGTGCGTCGGAGGAGGAGTATGGCTGCCGATTGTCAACATATCTCCTCCCACGAAGCCCACTAACGTCCGCAATGTTCCTCAACTTCGATACACTTTGATAGAATGAGTCCCATGTGCCGTTTAATAAAAAGATTTCCGTTAGTATTATCTCACGGAGGCTTCCAGCGCTTGAGAGGGTGAGGCTCTTTAAGGATAACTCCGATATTTCCAGCTTCTGGAGCTCGATAGTCCTCAACTTAGGAAAGTGTATAGACATCCAGTCTACTAGTCTCATGCGTTTATCTACATAAGTAAATGTGATGCGCAAGGAAACTAAACTCGCTAAGCGTTCTAGAAGACCAGGCAACCGGTGCGGCGGGTCTAGTTGGCCCGTTCCCGTAAACTCCACTGCATCTCTATGGTTGGGAGTGTCGAAAGTATAGAATTGAAGTATCAGATCGGTAAGAGAGGAGAGCTGAGGACCTGCGCTGGTTCCAGTTGCCTCCAGCCCTAAGATATTAGGCAAGTCCTCTGGTTGTAGGCATCGGATCGAGAGCGAGCTCAAGGACGGTATAGAGCCTGAGAAAATACTTGATATAACAGCTCTCGGAATTTGTGTCGGAGCCGTATTAGAAATAACGCGCTTTCCATGTTCCGGGAATTCTAATCCTATAGCAGAGATGTTCTTGAATGACTGAAGCGCAAATTTCAAAGCTCTCTCCAGTGAACGGCTGGATAGAATTTGATTCTGTTTAGCAAAGTGCTGAAGTGGTACAATCGGACCTTTTGAGTCTATCCGGTATTTAGTGAGATACTCTGAAGTCTCTGGAGTATATGTACCTGGTAATTGCTTGCGTATATATGGATGATAGCTGAGTTCACGCACGACTTTGGAAAGATGTGGGCGTGATGCGATTCTACGCAGTTTCTTTAGAGTAAGGTTGTCTATGATCTTGACGTGAATATTTCTGAAGAGTATAGGTGTTGCTTGATCGTGGAGGGCGCGGTTTGTAAGTCGCAGATCTTGAAGTTGACTGCAATCGCATTTTTGTACTATCTACTTTCGTTAACAGTGAACTTTTCCGTCAGGGGGGCTTACTTATACAAGTCCTAGGATGTTAATGGGAAAAACTGGTTTAGTACAATCCGTTGAGCGCTTAGGGTACTCCATTTCAGGCCAACTATTTATAGTAAAGACAATGATATAGAGCTAAATAGCCCAAGCAGCCTTTCCGAAGCCCCAATAGGTTAAGTCCAGATCGCTGAATCAGGGAAACATAGTGAAGCATTTCTGTTATACAACATAATCTCCCGTTATTATTTGTAGGTACTCTTAACGCATTATAGCGACTTTGAAATTTGAAATCAGAAATTAACTGGTTGTCACCTACCCCGCAGTTTGAAACCTTATCTTGGGCATGGCAAAAAGCAAAGGCGTAAGTTTGAAGGTGTAGGAACCAAAAAAGCCGCAGATTCAGCGTGTGGCGCTCCTTATTTGCCAACTTACTATTACGCTCAAATAGCGGTGAGATATAATGGCCCAACAAGTCTAAATGTGCCTGAAGAGGTGTCGTAGTGCATTAGGAAAGTATTTTTCGTGTGTAGGCTGCAACGCTCGCGTAGGCGTGCGCCACTAGTGCAAAAAAAAGGTAAAAATCTTTATTTTTAAATAGTTTATAATAATTATTGGGAATTTAGATAGTAATAAACTAAAATATATATTGTAAAGTGATTTAAAAAGATTTTAAAAAAGTTTAAAAATATAGAAGTTATTTAATATTATTTAAATTATTTACTAAAAGAAATAATACTAACTATTTTTATGTTAGATTACTGTATTATTAGTAAGAGTATATTACTAGAGTACGTCTATATAATATAGTTAGTTAAAAAGCGTTTACCGGCTCCCCACCGGGGTACATAGTAAAATTATTAGGTCTAAAGACACCAACGACAGAACACGATAATAAATCAACACAACTACTATTTTTTAGTTATCCTTACCCCGTGATATCTGACATTTTATATATATATAGTAACGCTTATATATAAAGAATATATAACTATATATATATATATATATAAAAGTAAAGTTATAACTTTATTTGTGTTACGGCTGTGCCTTACAGAGTGACTCTTGGCACTTATAATAAATGTAATTACGATAATAACTATGAATAGTAAAGTAGAAATGAGGACTAGGATCTTAGGCTAGAAGCAGACCACAACATGAGCACGTGATAGGAGGATCACGTAAGGGCTATGTAGCTCTGCACACGCTAAGGATAATAGAGACACGGAGACGTCTCTGTGAACTCTGTAGCTCCGTTTACTACAGAGCTATAGAGATAATAGAGTTAAGAAATCTCCTTAGTATATAATTATTACTACGTTTATTAGATAGTCCTTATCGTTAATTTAATCTCTTAACTACAGAGCTACCTTACTATTAACATCTATTGTTTAGAATCTATATTGTATCGTGCTTATTAACGTTTACTAATAACCACCCGTCCACGTGACATTGTACTTCCATTTACTCTACCTTTGCACTAACCCTAGCAACCTCCCTAGGCTAAGGCAGGTCCCTAACAATTAGTTTTGAAGTTATTAAAGAATAAAAAAAGCCGAATTTAAAAAGTAAAGAACTAAATACAAAATTAAGATATTAAGCTAAATTTAAAAGATAGATAAGAATAAGTATATATAAACTATATTTTAAATACTATCTAAGCAATTTTTAACTTATAGAAGGTTATTAAAAAAAGTTAAATAACTTTAAATATTAATAAGTAATTATGTAATATTTTATATATTATAATATTTTTATATTATATGTATTATGTATTAAAGATTTAGCTTTATAAGTTATAAATTAAAAAAATTATTTACTTTTAAAAAATAATACTTTTAAAGCTTTATAACTTTATTAATACTTAATATATAAGTTTAATATTTATAGCTCCAGTATATATAAATATATATTTTAATTCTTTTAAAATAAAATCTTTTATATCTAATATAAGAAAAAAGTTATTTAAACTTTTTCTATTTACATAAATATATTAAGCTATATCTAATAATTATATATTTTAAAAAAAATTAAAAAAAAATTAAGTATTAGTTAATATATATAAAAAAGTACTTTTTGTAATTAAAGTTATATGCTAAGCTACTAGTATTCGCTTAAGCTAATTTAGGTAATATATAATTAATACCTATTTTTTATTTTTTAGATATAACAAACTAGCTATTTTAGGTTAAGAGATTAGCTCTTTATATAATATTTAATAAGATTCTAATAAAAATCTTCTTTTTATATATAAAAGATTTGCAAATTTTTACTTTCTTCTAACTTATCTTTATATGTCTTTAAAAAGCCTCCTTAAGAAGCTTTTAATTAAAAATACTTAAAAAAAAGTTATTATAACTATATATTTCTATAATATTTATACTTAGGAGATTATTTTAAACTATAGCTATAATAACTTTTTAAGCCGAGATAAGCGGGCAGATGCAGGCACCTACGGGCGCTAGATAATATACGTATAAATCCTGCAATTACTGCGCTAGGTAGCTTATATATAAAGTATAAAGTATATAAAAAAAGTACTTAAAATTTTCGCACCTAGCAGGCGCCGCAACGCCAGCGCTGCGCCGCATATATATAATGTATACTATACTATATATATATGCAAGATAAAAACTTTCCCTGATGCGAGACGTACCTATATCTACCTAAAATTAAGGGT
The DNA here is from genome assembly GCA_003073855.1 of Periconia macrospinosa. Taxonomy (NCBI): domain Eukaryota; kingdom Fungi; phylum Ascomycota; class Dothideomycetes; order Pleosporales; family Periconiaceae; genus Periconia; species Periconia macrospinosa. Next base: position 19,870 of record KZ805643.1, read on the forward strand.
GCTTTTCAGCACAGTGTTAAGTATGAACTTCTTTATTTTATAAATCCTACTTAGGAGCTTTATAAGCCTCTAGAAGTCCTTTCTCGCGTTAGGGGTCCGCGCCGCTAAATTTTCTTTTACTACCCTAATTACTACAACTTAAATAATATACTTTTTAAACTTTTTGCACTAGATTTAAGAGCGTTTTCTAGAAGTTATAAATTATATGCTAGATATACTCTGTAAGCCTGTAATATTATTGCAAAGAATTGCTAGGACGGGTGGCTTTCAGAGGCGAAAGACTATACTTCCTTGGGTCAATTCTGGTAGTGTTCTAGAAAAGAACAGCTACTTCGACTTGCCTCGTGGTGGCGCTGTAGCAATGGAAGCCTAATCTGCGATGGGCGGAGGCTCTTTGCGGTTCGGGCGATTAGGCAACGATGCAATAGTATTTTTTTTATTGGCTATATATCTGAGGCTCTTGGATAGCGTTAGTAAACTATTTACCAAGAACAATAGCATATATTTACATGTGGGTTGAGTTGTCGTAGTTTGAAAGTCGATGTACCGCTCGCATTTTTCGAACCAGGGGGTTTTTCGACCTGCAGGGAGGGACGTCAGACCACTATTTTGTTGAGCTGTGTCTGAATACTGGCCAATGAGATGACACGGCCAACTTTCGGCTCAATAACATCTGACCACATGTACAAGCCTTTTGTGGCACCTTACCCCGGTATGATAGAATAACAGATGGCTCTTTTTAGCAGCAAACTCAACAAGACGACCATTTCATCATCGAAATAAAAGGTTATACCACGGTTTCCTACAACCTTGATCGAGCTTGTGAAGTAATTGAATGTGATCATCACACGGCACTATGGGGACCCGAAAAATCTTGTCTAGAACCAGTTAGCGGCAGATATTTAGGTGCAAATGCAATGTAAACGAGGGGTATAGTAGACACGACAATCACTCACCCTGTAGAACGAAATGGAGAAATGAAAACGATAAAGTTTGCAGGTTGATCAGTGAACATATGGTTATACTGAAGCAGCGGTGAGATGAAAAGCAACTGAACAAGTCCAAGTACCTTCCTCTACAGAGCAGATATTGCACTTACGCTTCATCTAACACTACTGCTCTTGCTACAACCACGCCTACCAGCACTTCAGTCAACACTTCCTTCAGCATGTCAATCAATACTCCGAACAACTCCGACTATGATGATAGTGATACTCCTATTTTACCAGTTGCTATTGATCCCGATGCAATCACCACAAGCTCTCTCAAGGCTCTTCAGTCGGCAGATCAACGCAAGGTCATGGACATCGTAGACAAGCTTCGACGCACCGGTTTAAGCGGCATTGTTGGCCTTCCCCAACTCGTTGTTTGCGGTGATCAGTCGAGTGGGAAGAGCTCCGTTTTGGAGGCAATCACCGAAATTCCGTTTCCGCGTAAAGAGAATCTATGCACGCGTTTCGCCACAGAGATCATCTTGCGCCGTTCACCCTCCTCAACCATATCAATTACGATAAATCCGGACAAAAATCGCCCAAAGCAGGAGATTACGAAACTGAAATCATTCCATAAGTCAATCACCAACTTCGCTGAGCTTCCGGATATCATTGAAGAAGCCACACAAGTCATGAGACTTGGCCGTGTTGGCGAAATCAACTCTCGCGCCTTCTCTCGTGATGTGCTTTCTGTTGAGATTTGTGGACCGGATCGGCCTCAGCTGTAAGTGTCCATGAAGCTAAGTTCATCTACTATAAGCTAACATCCGTTCTAGTACACTTGTTGATCTTCCTGGTTTAATCCACGCTACGAATAAGGCTCAAACGGAGGCTGACAAGGAGCTCATACTTAATCTTGTCAAAGATTACATGAAGAATCCACGCACTATCATCCTTGCTGTTGTCTCTGCGAAGAACGATGTAAGTATGCTTTCCTTCGTCAATTGCGCGCTAACAACCTAGTTCGCGAATCAAATCATTCTTGATCATTGTAAAAACATCGATAGCAAGCGCGAGCGAACCCTAGGCATCGTTACTAAGCCCGAATATTTACGTGAAGGAAGCCAAAACGAAGCTGATTGGATAGAGCTTGCGCAGAACAAGAATATTCACTTCAAGCTGGGGTGGCATATGCTCAAAAATCGTTCGGACGAGCAGATGGGTTTTAGCTTCAAGCAGCGAAACGAGTATGAAGCGTTATTCTTCAGCAAGGGTCATTACAACGAGCTTCCACGGGAAAGTGTTGGTATCGACTCCCTGCGTGAACGACTTAGCAAGTTGCTGCTCAGTCATCTCATCAAAGAGCTCCCCAATCTGCAGGGCGAAATGGCGGCTAAATACCAGAACACCCTGGACGATATTGAGAAGCTGGGGCAAAAGCGCAGTACAATCTATGAGCAGCGGATGGTGCTTATGAAAATAAGTATGCAAACTCACGATATAATCAAGTCTGCCGTTAAAGGATCCTACGAACACGACTTTTTTGGTTGTGTTGCTATCGACGCAGCTGTAGATTCAGCTGAGAACATTCGGCGCTTCCGCGCAGTCATTCAACATCTGAACATTAAGTTCGCGGATAACATGCATCTAAGGGGGCACAAATACACTATCGACTCCAGCCCTGAAGATGATGACTCGGACGTGGAAACTGACGACAAAGCTAAGAGTGAACCAGACGACCTTGAAAGTTTACCTACGTCCGTTTTTCTCCCGAAGCCAAAGTCCTTCACTCGCGATGAGGCTATCAGCTGGGTGCAGAAGGTTTTAGAACGCTCCCGTGGTACTGAACTACCGGGAAATGCCAACTCAATGCTGATCAGCCAGTTATTCTGGGAGCAGTCTCAACCTTGGCAGCAGATCGCTTCAGAGCACATTGCCAGTGTTGCTAAGAAGTGCAAGGAGTTCGTTGATGCAGTTCTCCAGCATACTGCCCCATCTGAATTCCATGGTCGACTTACAAGCATCAGTGTCGATGCTGCTCTGAAGAATGCCCTCGAAGAATGCAAGGATGAGCTACGCAAGATCATCGGTGATAAGTTGCGTGATCCAATGACATACAATCATTACTACACTACGACAATCCAGAAAATGCGCCAACGAAAGCATCGATGGATAGGGAAGAAAGTTAGACATGAATCAGAAGCAGGTTACCAGCAAACAGGCGGAAACCCCGTCACCCTTTTGAACCCTGACAAGATGGAGAAGTCTTTTGAAGATGCCCTCGAGAAGAACATGGACAAATTTTCCTCACAAGAGGCTCTCGACAACCAGCGTGCCTACTACAAAGACGAGATCAAGTACTTTATTAATGCTGTATGCAAAGCTGCCGTGGAGCGTCATTTGGTCTCTTCTCTACCAGAGATCATTCTTTCCCCCTTGATAATTACCAAACTGACGGACAAGCAAATTGAATTCATCGCTGCTGAGCCTCCTGAGGTTACACAGCAACGGGACTATCTTGAGAGTCGTAAGGTCATGCTTGAGAATGGCATGGATACCTTCCGAGAGGCGATGGGTGGACTTGGACGCTAAATCTTCCGCTAACGTCCCACGGTTGAGAATTAGCGAAAAGAAGATCGTGGTTTGACTATGGCCAATATAGGAAGTCATTGACTCTCGAATAAAATTGCATCCCGCTACCTCCCGGTCAACTCTCAAAGTGTCGTCATTCACGTGGTACCGGTATCAACGGTCAATGTTTTCAACCTGTACCAAAATGACAAAAGCGCAGCTGCCTTAAAGCCTACCCTAGGATGACAACTCGGAACGCATGTCGGTCGCGGAACGCGTGTCGATTTCGTATGCACTGACCATCGCGCCAACTGCGGGATCTAAGCTACCAGTAACGGGTCAGCTGCGTTGACCGCAACGCTTCTATCGACGAAAACATCAGCGCTCTATTTTCCCCACATGGCTCGAACCACATTCGCATCACATAAGCACCACACGTAGCTTTGGTATCGTGAACTTCGATAACGCAAGTGACGCTGTATGGTGGAGGTGTTGACAGTGCTACCGCTGATGGCGCTTATTGCTCGTGAAAATCATTCTTTATGGAGCGCTGATTTGCACACGAACGCATCATCTGTAGAGCACGCATAAGGAACGCATACCGGATAAGCATATTCCAAGCTATGGATTTCCATGCTGATGGAAAACCACGGCGTGGGAAAACATGGCGTGGAAAACCATAATGGTGGATATCCACACAGCTACATTACGCTAAGCCGCAGTATGACGGTAATCTCAATGCGCACGGACGAAAGACATGCAAGTGATGATTGTACTTACGTCTAAGATACACAGCAATGCTATTTATTGCGTATCGTGCTCGCTCGAATGCTGGCAAATGGCAAGTGTTTGTCTAGATGCTGTTCGACTCCGCGGCACTTTGGAATACCGCCTAGCAACAGCCCAGTGGCATATGCATCTTGCATATCACGGCAGTCATACGTAAATCACCCTCGACCATGCGCATAGAATGGTTGCCATTGATCTACACGTCATTCTAACTCACATTGACTGGTATGTTCTTCAGCCACATATCAGTGTTCAAAGCATTATAAGTGTAGCTCAAAGCTAGACCATGCGCCGAAAAGAAGGTATGCACGATATTCGGGAGTCCGATATGAGACAGCCATGAGCTTAGTCTGTAGCGCACGTCGTGATCAGCGGCGGAAGGCATATTGCTTATCACGTCTGGCCATCGCCGCGACACTTTTGATGAGTATGTGCTCTGTCTGTTTGTGATTACCTGTTACATATACGAACGTTTCTGCACAGGCCGCCACCATTGTTTCTTCGTTTTTTATTTAGCGCACACCTTGTAAGTATCACGGGTACCGTTGAAGTCATAGTCATGGTCTTCCACCAGTGTGAAAGTCCACAGCATTGGAAAGAAAAAGTGACGAGCGTCACGTTTCAATATCGGTGTTTCAACGAGCCGATATTGTCATCTTACTCGAGCTGATTAGCTCGCTGTGTCCTGGTCATACCCCAGTCAATGCACGTAGCCGAGTGGCTCACCATATTGTAGACGAATAGCTCACTATGTTATATCCAAGTGGCTCACTATGCTAGACAAACTACGTCATCAACTCAAAATGCTCCTTTTCCTGCGCGTCGTCAGCAGCTTAGCAACCTTGCTATGGCGGCAGGTCGCTTATACCCGCCGACTCAGCGTGGACTGGGACGGAGCGAGAGTTGGTCCTTGTCGGTGCTTACTTCCCCTAAGCGCGTAAGCGAGAAGAGCCTCACGATGGAAGCTCTGCTGATCTAGTGCATGGGTATCGTTTGTGGATTCCACTTCAGAAATTGCACACTCGATGCGCTTACCGTTACTACAGAGTTGCTAAGTTGCTGATGATGAACAATGAAAAAAGCGCTTTGAGGTGATGGTGCGGTCCATCTCAGGCGAGGGACAAGTGATTGACCAGAGGAATGGTGAGCCACTCGGTTGTAGCAAGGTTAGTCACTCGGTTGTAGCAGGGTGAGCCACCCGGTAATGGTACGACGGTTCACCCGACGAACTAGTTGTTGCTACTACAGCCAGGCCATGGGTGAGATGCTTCGCTCGAGTACAGCTGCTAGCGGTATCGTCTCCGCGGAACTCCGTTCCCTACTCGCGCTAACAGGGATATCATCGAGTGGCTCATCATACCATAACCGATGAAATCGTCGCACTACAACTAAATGGCTCACTATGTTACCGCCGAATGGCTCACCGTGCTTCAGTCAGTTGGATCGCTATGCTTCAACCAAACGACCTGCCTTGTTCTAGTTGAGTGACTTACTATGTTATGCCGAAGTGGCTCGCTATACCTGGAACGAGTGACGCACCATATCCTTATTAATTTTCTCAACATATACTAGGCGGGTGACTCTCTATACTCTAACAACCCTTTACGAGTCCCCTATCGCGCACTCGGTACCGTTCATCACTGTAAATGTCTTTCGGTACACTCGGTAGACAAACACTTCTCTCGATGACTCGACATCTTCATTTGTCCCCGTGTCTTCAGGGGTTGGATTACTTGTACATATGTTACTGTCAGGTAGAAGCAATTAACACTGTCAATCGCTTACCAAAACGACTGGCCTGTTTGACCTCATATCCCGTTCTATCTAACACGTGCCTTGCATCTAATTTTGTGATGAGCTCAGTCGATTTTCCCTAAGCGGACATGTTCGTCGCCAATCTGCCCAGCTCGTCATGCGGTACTCGCGAGAATTTCGACTTCGTGTATCCCAACCCAGGTGAATCGGTTGTGTCCGGGAGGGCGGCCTCTGTGGACTCGCAATGGAGAAGGCACTTGGAATACCTGGATTGAGAGCAACCTGATTGCATTGTAATGCTATCACAGTCTTAGATAGAGGGATTGCATACGTAATGAGAAATTCCTCACGTACTAGACAAGTGTCATACACAAGGTCAATCCAGGTTGACCCTGTCCAGTGTGGTTTTCAAGCCCGAGCTTGTCGAGCGAATGGAATCGAGCGGCATCAATCGAGCGTCGAGTCAAGTCAAGCCTTGAATCGAGCCTCGACAAAATGGTTGCCATGCCAAACGCCACCAATTAAAGCCACAAACAAACCTACGAGACCTCACAGAACCATCTAAATTCCATCAAAAATCATCCTGCATTAATCTACCAGCTATCCGACATGGGGTCTGAACTCAATTCCTCATTCACACACCTTTCAGTTGATGAGTCTCTTACCAGTGACACCACTGATCTGACAGATGCAGCATCACAGTCTAGTAAAACGAGA
>KZ805644.1:0-17758 GCA_003073855.1 Periconia macrospinosa
GCTTTTGGGTAGGTACGTGAGAAGCTGCTCTTGAGGCTGTGATCCCTTTGTGCCGGCGCATGAGTGTGGTACGAACAACCCCATGTTTTTTCGCAATTGTGGCATAACAGAAAGTTTTGCCTTGTCCTAGGGATTCAATTTCTTCAATCGCTTTGTCAATCGGACCCATATTGATGGAGTTGTGGGTCAGTGAAGATGGTGGGTTGATTGAGGGGTAAGCTACTAGCGCGTGCATTACCCGATAACGTGCATTCGGTGGTCGGACACACTAGTTCTTCACCGCCAAACACAATACAAGCTGTTCTTTTTCATTTGCCACTACCATCACTAAATATAAGCTCCGAACCAGCTGTTTCATTTTTATGCTCCGCAAGACAGCCTTTAGTGCAGTCTGGTGCATATTGCGTTCAACAAAATACGGATGAAAAGCCGCCTGCGTGGGAGATCGGCAAATTCCGTTCCCGAGTTTCGTCCAAGTAATAACCCCGCTGCGGCACAGCAACATCCTATCCTGTAGCAACCATGTCTTAATTAATCATAACGCAACCACATAGGGCATCTGCTTTGGGAGAGCGGCGTAGCACATGGGGTTACTGTTTACATGCTTCGGCCCCACGTTTCTCATTGCTTGGCTTTTTCGTCGCGCAACCCGCGATCCACTTCCTTCCTTCTGCATTTCTGTGCACACTGATGCTGATGCTCCTTCACTTATTGTATCACTTTCTTTAAATCCTTTGCCATGGATAGCTCGCCCTCGATCAAGCAGAAGCACGAGTCGCAGGCCAATTGGGCAGAGCCTCCGGCTGCATCTTCTTCGATCAGACTGGAAGTGGAGGGCGATGGCCACGATCACAGCAATGACGAACCCATCTATTTCACCGGAGCCCGCTTCTACTTACTATGGGCTTCGTAAGTGCCTTAGTCTAATTCTTTCACTTCCGTATGCTAATAGTTGGCTCCAGGCTGATAATATCGTTGTTCTTAGCCAACATTGAAATACCCATCGTTACCACCTCAATCGTTACCATCACCGACGACCTAGGAGGGTTCGATCGTGCGTCATGGATCACGTCTGCCTATTTGCTTGGCTTCGTCGGTGTTCTTATTGTCTGGTCGAAGCTAAGCGACATCTTTGGTCGCAAATTGCTGTATGGAATTTCACTGGCGTTATTCATTATTTTCTCCGCCGCATGCGGCGCAGCACAAACATTGACTCAACTGTAAGTGGTGGAAAGCAAAGCATTACGTGGAAAAGAAAGTTACTGACTGTGAAATGCAGCATAATTTTCCGGGCATTCCAGGGCATCGGGGGCGGAGGAAGTTTCGCCGTCTGCAATGTCATTGGGTTCGAGCTCGTCCCTGAAGCTAAGTACGCAGCCATCACCGGCTTTGTGGCCTTTGTATACGCCATATCCCTCATCATCGGGCCCCTAGTAGGCGGTGCGATCAGCAAGTCCTCACAATGGCGCTGGGTCTTCTTGCTCAATGTTCCCGCGGCCATACCCGCCTTGTTAATCCTCCTATTTTACCTACCGAATAACTTTCCACACCATGGGAAGCCGAATTATCGCAATCAGACCTACAAAAACATGTTCTCCACGAAGAATCTGGCAAGGGTGGATATAGTCGGCGTGATATTCATTTGGCTTGGTGTTATGGCACTAGTAGCTGGGTTAGAAGAAGCAGGCATCTTACATGAGTGGGACGCTCCCTTCGTGATCGCGATGTTAGTCATTGGCGGCATTCTCTGCCTCAGCTTTCTTGCATGGGAGTGGTACGTCACGCAGAGACTGAGCACTACTGAGCCCGTCTTCCCGTGGAGATTCGCAACGAGTCGCGTCATGCTCGGACTATTCCTGTAAGTTCCTAAAATCCCATTCAAAATGCAGGGGATATCTTTTCCTAACACGAGGAAAATTAGATGCGCCCTCTCCCAAGGAATACCCTGGATAGGTGCTCTCTTTCAACTTCCCCAAAAATTCCAGACCGTCCATGCGCAATCGCCGATTGCATCCGGCGTCAAAACCATCCCTTTCACGGGCGCGGCGCCTATTGCTTCCATCACGACCGCCATAATCGCAAAGAAAGGCGTTCCGCCTATCTACCTCGTCTTATTCGCCTCCATCCTCCAGGTGATTGGGTTCGCACTACTTGCAACTCTTCCCTTGTCTTCGACGATCTCAAAAGCACAGTACGGGTACCAGGTCATTGCTGGGTTTGGTTGTGGAACGAATAGTTCGTTGTTGATATTAATGGCGCCGTTGTCGGTGAGGCAGCAGAAAGACAAGTGTATGTAGTCCCATGATTTTCTTCATTCTCTCCCCATATTACTGACACACATTTAAAAATTCAGCGGTAGCAATTGGCGGCTTCAACCAATTTCGCTTCATGGGCGGCGCAATCGGTCTAGCGATTATCAGTACAGCGATGACCGGCTTCATCAGGCCGCGGTTAAGCGACATCCTTGCCCCCTCCCAAGTCGATCTAGTGTTGAAGTCCGCTGAAGCTTTGAAGACGTTAGGGAAAATCCAGCGTAACCAAGCTGTGGCCATTCTTGCAGATGGGTATAACTTACAGTTCAAGATTCTTGCTGGGCTGTCTGGGCTGCAGATCATTGGCGCTGGCATGATGTGGCAGAAGAATCAGATCAAGGCTACGTAGTAGACTGGTGCACTTTGGATCCGGGCAAGATGTTCTCAATTTTGAAGAGCATGGAGTTTTGCTAAGTTCCCCCAATTGCCACATGTATATATGACGAGGAACCGTGCAGTGATTGACGTTCCCAAGGCAATAGCAAGCCCCTAGTATTATATACCATAAGATGAGTTATCGTCGGCGTCGTGCGCCGCGCTACTGCCTACATCTCTTCGATTGTTAGTGTATATGCTTGACTCTGACCATACTAGGGACTTTCGAGCCTGATTCTAAGGCATTACTGTCACCATTTTAACAAAAAAGTATAGATGTCTTCGCCATAGTAATATTATTGGGGGGAAAAAAAAAAAAAAAAAAAAAAAAAAAAAAAAAAAAAAAAAAAAAAAAAAAAACACACACACACACACACAAAAAGTCCTCGGCAGGGCATGTACGCACGGATAACTCGGCGTCACCATTCTAATATCAGTTGCGCTTTTTATGGATCTCTATGAAAATAATCAAAACGATGCCATCCGGCAACGATATCTGTATGCTACATGACTATCCAGGCCTCCCATTGAGTGATTCCCCATCATGGCTTTTCAAGGGATACATGGTTACTCTGGCACACATCAATTCCTAGGATTCTTCCTCTCAACCACATCACTCAACCCTTTTCTTGAACTGAAGAATGTGTCCATTCTTAAAGCAAAGATAAGAATCCTTCACAATATACTGCATTGGACCCTCCTGGCCCCAACCAAGCTCCTGCTTTCCTTCGGCCGCTGTCGTGCCCGGCGCAAGCCTCATTCCTGTAGACCTTCTCCCTCTGTCCTTTCTCACACGGCACTACTTTTACTAGACTATCTTGAACAAACAGTACAGAAAATAAGAAATATGTGGGTGTGTGGATTTTGGTGGGTAGTTCACAAGGCGGTCGGCGTTCAAATCAAAAATTCACATGATGTGCTTGGGCCAGTGCGCGCTCGATTGAGGTTCATGTTATTCAAATTTCAACTAATTGTTGCAATGAATACGCTGAGCATCCTCACTGCAGGTATGCCGAAGAAATATAAATCTCTGACCTTATTCCTTTGCCCCTTTTCTCCTACACTCCTCCTTCGGCTTCAAGCGCTAAGTGAAAATCCTCAGCAACCAAAACCGCATGTGCTTTCCTTTATGTTCCTTGAATTCGATATTTGAAATCATAACCACAGTGATGATGTTTAGCGTCACCACCACCACCATTGCCACAATTGTGCCAAATCTCAACATGTAAGTCTTCATCTTTCCCTTCCCATCTTGTTTTCCTTCTACCCTCTTACTCATTCTTAGAAGCTTTGGTTGCTAAACAAAAGGCGTTCAATCAGAGTGAAATGTCTGGGTGTTTGAGCATACCTGTACGCATGTTTTGAGTATGAATCTATTTTGTACCGGCGATGACGCTGAACATGTTAATCATCATCATCATTATATAAAATCCTAGAAAATTATTTGATTTTCGTACGTAGAGTTCGAATCGTCATTCCCGATATTGATAATGCTAGCTATCATCACCAAAAGTACATATAAGAGAACAGATGATAGTTGTGTGGGTGTTTTCCATATATATTTCCAACAGCTAATAACACGGCGATGAAGACGATGTCAAACAATATAAAAGCAGATCTTCTTTTGAGCCTACTACTGTAAAATCTGAAAGATGCAGAATCATGAGTTTGCGTTTTTATAATTCATAAATACTGCATTGGTAATAGCGAATAGTGTTAATGCTGAACATCATCTTTACAACCATCATCAAAAACATATATATAGCCCCCACTTGTGTGTGCTTCCGTGTGTTGAGGTTCATATATCCCAGATTTGATGATTTTAGAACTTTTGAATAGCAGTAATGATGCTGCGCTTTATCACAGCCTACGAAAGCATATGTAAGCCCCCATATCTTTCATTATTCCTTTTCTCTCTTTACACACTCAGCCTCTCTACCACGCAGTTCTAAAAGATTTTGCTAGAACACCATGTACGTGAGTCTAGGTGTACTTAGTTAAGATACATAATATTGCTCATATGATGCTAAACATCACAACTAGCGCCCCATTACTACATCGCCCCTTCAAATCTCCTAACAACGGATATATAAACTCTTCTTCCCTACTCGATGCTTCTTCCCCCTTCTCTATACACTCACAGCGTTGTGATCTGCCCAAAAAAAATCAAAGTCACGGTGAAGGAACAATATGTGCGTGCGCCTGCTTTTTTTTTCGTAACTGTACACATGTTCTTTCTTGGGCATTGGTGTTGACGTTCTGGAAACTTTTCGTTGATATCAATGCTGAACAGCACCATCACCAACACCATCACGCCCTTCTGTTACTTAAAGCAAGTATATATACCTCCTATCCTCCTTTCCGCTCTCTTCCTTTTCCACTAACTACCGTCTACGTTAGTATCTATTCAAAATTTCAAAAAGGGAGATAACATGCGTGTGCGGTGCTTTGTATTTTCCCTATGTATATATGGATTCTTATCTTTCTCGAAGAGTGGTAATTGATAGTTAGCACCACCACCAGATCTACTAAAAATAACTCAATTTCGCTTTTAAATCCTTCCTTCGTTCCTTCGTTTCTTCCTTTCCTTTCTCTTTTTGCACAGTTGATAGCTCCGCCGCGAGCTATGGGTTAGCGTTGATGTGGATGGTTACCTCTTCAGCATACCTATTTGATGCCGTTCCTCGACGAGCATGGTTACATGGAAAATGCTGGCAGACCTTTTTTGGCGAGATGCCCGGCTGATTTAGAGTCTTTCTACTTGAACATGCCTCTCGCCGGACAGAAAAAGTCGGATTATAAACGATTTGGAACCCGTGTGCCACATGACGCCTTCTTGAGCCTCACCACCACAACATTTCAATATATAAGCTGTGCCATACAAATGTATGGCTTCACTTTTTTGATTTCCAATTTTTCTGGCCCATTATTGATGCCAAAGTGGGCGATTTTACTAGTTTTTTGGTGGGTTGGCGCATCATTGATGGGGTCGCTGATAATCCGACTTTTTCTGTCCGGCGAGAGACATGCATTGGAAGCTTGGTTGTCAGCACTAGCCTCCAAAAGCGATTTGTCATGTATACACGGCTTTCAACAACATTGGACGGATTATATTGATGTATGCGCATATGCGGCGAGCATACAGCTGCTCCTAGGAAAACGGTAAGTCCTTCACCGAAGCCGTCTTGGATTCCTGCCTCACTATTTGATGCTTCATAAATATCACCAATCACCTTTGTTAGTATCCTGCTTGGTATTTAACCTGGTTTTCAGGATATTTTCCTCTAGCTCTTAAATACCTCTATCGCGCCTACCATTCTCAACACTTCATTACCCTCTCAGCTACAGATCTATCAAGATACTTGGGTATTACTCCATTCCTGCTCTACCGACCCATACGTATACAAACCATCAATGACTTCAACAGTCGACGCCCTCATCATTGGCGGCGGCCCGGCCGGCCTGACCACCGCCCTCACTCTTGCCCGCCAGGTGCACAGCTCCATCGTCTTTGACGACGACAACTTCCGCAACAAGCGCACCACGCATATGCACATGGTCTTGACGGCCGACTAGGAACATCCAGCCACGTTCCGCGAGAAGGCTCGCGAGAATATCATGTCTCAATACGACACGGTCAAGTTCGAGCACACGACCATCACCAGTGTCAAGAAGATCGATGGCGGCTTCGAGGCAGAGAATTCCAGCGGCCAGAAGTGGCTGGGCAAAAAGCTTGTCCTCGCCACAGGCGTTGAAGATATTTATCCCGACATTGAAGGTTACGACGAGTGCTGGGCGAGGTCCATGTACGTTTGTAGCAGCGCCATGATTTTATCGACTCTACGCTAACTTGCGGCGCAGTTACCATTGCCTCTTTTGCAAGGACTTCGAGGATCGTGGTGCTGAATCCAGTGGGCTTCTTGCTGTGGATTTAACTGGATCGGTACCCATTGGAATGCACGCTGGACGCTATGGAACACAGCTTTCCAAGCGGGTCGTCATTTACACGCACGGCAACGAGGAGTTGGCTGAGCAGTTCAAGGCCCACATCAAGGATTCACCCGCGTTCAAGGTCGATTCCCGCAAAATCAAGAAGCTGGTCAGTGGTGCCAAAGCGCCCGAGATCATTATCCAATTTACTGACGGCAGTGAGGTGACGGAGGCATGGCTGTCTCACGCCCCCGGAACCAAAGCTAAAGGACCTTTTGCAGGGCAGCTTGGTTTAGACATGACTCCTTCGGGGGAGCTGGTGGTCAATCCGCCCTTTCTACAAACCAGCGTACCGGGTGTATACGCAGCGGGTGACAACAGTCACGCCATGAAAATAACGCCCACGGCACAGTACACGGGTAGCTTGGTTGGTGCTGGTGTATCGGCTGCCATTATTGGTGAGAGACTAGGGTGCTAGGGCGATAGCTGACAGCAGACATAGAATCAATTCTTGACAATGTTTATCCATGCTCCATCTTTCAATCGATGCATACTTACCGTATATAGAAGATGGCCGTGCTGTAATTACACAAGTACATAGGTACATATATGACTCTTAGGTTTGCAAATGTAATACATACGGGGTCGTTTCATTCGTGCAATGGCTCATGCCACTAATCCCCCCTGGGGAGGGGATGTGTTAGCTAGACTACTCAGAGTAGGCAATTGAAATAGAACATGGATTACTACCTCCGTAATGGCAGTGCATCCCTGTGTCGATACCGTGAGTGATTTTCAATCCTTGCGATGCTAAACCAAATCTTATAAATCCTATTGATGCAAGAATTTGCAAATGAAATTAATTCATTGTTGCGCAACTGCGGGATGGCATTCGTCGTGAAGTGGTCAACATGTATGTTCAGGCGCTGGGATCAGTGTAGCTGACGGCTGTGGCCTTTGCTGTCTTCAGCTTTTTCATGGTCTATTTTATGAAGCATATTGACCTGAGGAAAGAGCTGAACACGGATTCCGGTCTTGACGAAAGTAAGAATATCAAGAGTGACACAGGAAACAAAGCTTAAAATTCTCCTTATACCCTCCTGCCTGGCGCAATCACTAACTTTTCTCACGGCGAAAAATTAATTTCGGTGCTATGTGCGCTTCAAATACATTCGATAGTACTGGAGATTGTGTTTTGTTTTCTGTTCTACCTGTGCTGATAGGCTGAGTGATATAACTCACCTCCCACAATAAACAACATTTCACTCAAGGATATGGCGTACTAGTAGGACGCCATTGAGCAAATTTGAGTACCCGAAAAATTCTGCCAGAGACATTGTCCATTCAGATCCTTTCGGCCCAAATGAAGGCCTTGTATCCTGTGTATACAAATTCAATGCTCACGAACAACGGATTAGAGCGCGGCATTTATACACCTTCTTTTCAAATATCTCTCTCTGTCTAAAGATCTCACTTATTTTTCATCGCTAATACTTCTGTAACTGTTACTTGGAGTGACGTATGTCGTCCCCAACAACGGCGTCCGTGCTCACGCACAAAAACGGCCAGCCTCCTCTATTGCAAAATCCACTCTTAAACACCCCTTCCTCCGCCCCACCCGCCGCGACAACCTCGACGCTTCCTGGATCGCGCCTTTTTAACGTCTTTGCCGACAACCATGTCCCTGGATCGCGCCCGTTTTTCGTCTTTGCTGACAACCATACCTCCGTCCGCTGAGCCAGTCATGGTAGCAATGGTGATACCGGATACGCTCGAAAACCGCAGTCTCGAAAGTGCTACCGTAGCTACATTACCAGATCTATTCCCTGAATCGGTAGTCCTTGTCAACTTCGGTTTGCTAGAGGTTAGCGAAGAAGCAATCAAAACCCACACGCGAGCAAAAGGCAGCGAAGACGATCAACCCTCCAGAAGAATAGAAAACATCAAAGTCAAAATGGCCATCCGTGGCAAGAGCTATGTAAAATCCATACTGGAATACAAATTTACAGTGGATCATGGGGATCGTACCATGACAGACGGGCAATCGAAGCATATCGTCAGAGTACATGTTACTCCCCGTAATGCACAGCCTAGGAAAAGCGATGGTGAGGGGCCAAAGCCCTTTATTGACCTCCACAAATGCATCAACGTCACAAATGAGCTGGAACTTCTTGAAACGATCTTTCCCCGTGCACGGGAAGGCTACATCGCGGCGCTATGTGAAACGTGCCAAAAATATTCTCAAACCCTCCATCTTATCGTCATTCCTCATAACGAAAAAGCACTGGCAAGTAATCTGTTCATAACTAAACCAAACATGCCTACAGACCACACCCTTCTCGCCAAGGTGTTAAGGCAGACGACCTGTATTCTTACGTTAATGAAATCGAGGATTATTCCGGTCCGTATGAAAAATATTTACAGAGACTTCAAAGAAGAGATTGAGCATGATCCACTCGACGCATTCTTTGACGGTTACAGTGATCACATTCGTGATGGAAACATAGCTGAGAAAGAGAAACGACCGAAATTTCAAGCTAATGCCCGCGCTTTCTTCGAGACATGGACTGAGTACAAGCGCATTGTGGGCATCGCTATGATTATCGAGCAGCGTTTCCATGGCCGGAATTACGAATATTGGGGAGACGCGGATATCATTCCACTTAGGAACACATATTCCAAAAGCTCAGAACTGTATATGGGCTACACCATCTTCTTCTCCCCTGAGGAAACTAAGGAAGTACGTCCTAGCTTGACTGCGAATACCGCTGTTCTAGTGAGTTTCGCAGGCCCCTTCGACATCGCCCTGAACGTGTGGTGGAAAGGAAAGGTCACCAGCGCCACTGTCGGAGCCGCTCAGGACGATATCACTATTGTCGTTCAGAGGCCATCGCTAAAGCTCCACTCAGAGGAGGTTTCGACGTTGAAAAGAAAAAGTTTCGGACGGAGAGTTGGTCACACCACGAGGCTCGATGACCTGGGTGATCGCAAACAGATCAAAGTCTTCCTCGAAGGAAATCCGAGCGAGCTGGAACGCCTCACCTCAAATTTCACAGTGATGGACTCTGAGAGTTTGTTTGAAGAAGACAGTGAAGTTGAATCAAAATGGAAGGATACATACAAGGACTTGCTCTTAGGGAAAGAATATGACACGCTCGTTCAGTCTGGCCTGTACGAGGATGTAAAGGATTCCGGTAGCGCCATCCATTTTCTAAAAGAGACACTCCGTCCATACCAAATGGAATGGGTCCAAAAACTGGTTTCTGGCGGCCTCATCGCTCGACTTGCCGCTCTCACCGGACCTTCCGGCTCGGGGAAATCGACCGCCATGTTCGCTGCCGTTCTGCCATATATGCTGCACGTTCTATACGATCCTGACGAATTCAACGCTTCCCATCATCTCGCTACTCTACTTCGAACTCAGTATGAAGAGCGTGCAAAGAAGAAAGACAATAAGGAGGCACTGTTAAATGAAGAAGACATCCAGGAATCTTTCTTGCCAAACACTGAGCCCATGTCGAAAGATGAAGATTCTTTTTCCAACGTATCAGAGCCACAATGGGTACAAGGTCGAGTCACGATTGTGGCAGTACAAAATGAAAGCGTTGAGAATGCGTTCGAAGAGTACAAAGAATGGTGCGAAAGGTTCGCTTCCTTCACTGGCCATCCACCCTTCCTAGGCTTCCGGATGTATGCTTTAGAAATTGAAGTCAGCGCAGTACTGGCAATGATCCATCCTGATTTTGATGAATCTAAAGCTCCGAACCTACCGTATTTTATGGGAGACCCGAACTTATTCACGGACGAAGTGACAAAAAAGCATACGGATAACTTCCTGAAGTCGATGAACGGATCTGGATATGAGGGCATCCGCGATCGTCGTTTTCAGAATATACGTGCTTCTATGGCACATGGGGTGCTGCAATTGGCAGGCATGGCCCCACTCTCTCCTGCTATGAAAGCCGCCTTCACAAGAGAGAATCTCAGCCAAGCGTTCAACGCACTAGTTGATCTCCGAGACGCACGACTTTCTATAAGCCAAAATAATATGAGAAAGCTGGACTATATTGGGAAGCGACACGCCAGCTACGCCGCGCGGAAGGGACTTTTATTCCTGCTCGAAAGAGCGTCTTATATCGTTACCAGCATCGGCGTCGCCACACAACCAAGCTTCATCCGATCTACCACCGCCCTCGCCTGCGAAGAAGCGGGACGTGTCAACGACGCAGAGTTCCTCGGTCTTTTTTCTCACTTTCTCTTCACCAAAGTGCACATTGTGAACGGCTCGCCGAACCAGCTCCCGCCCATGGTGTTTGGACCAGAAACTGAGAACCCCTTTCAAAAACAACTTGAACTCTCCACTCTGACTCGACTTGTCGAAACCGGTTTCCCAGTTCTTGAGCTCATGTTCACCGCACGCTTTCGCAACGAAGAGCTACTAAACATCTGCAACTTCGTCAACCGAGCTACGTACAGCGCCGCAGATGGATCCTTCCACGAGGTCAAGACAGCACAAGCGAAGAAAGCGATGCAAGCTGTGTGGGGTGTTGACAGTCCAGTAGTCTACCTTGATCTTGCCGAGCCATATATCAAATACACACCTACCAGATCGGCCTACAACAAGGATTGCGCAGCTATCGCACTCCACAGCATCCTCAACATGGTTGCTTCGGGTATCTGCGCGCGTGATATCTCGTACATCACACCGTACAATGCTCAGTTAGATTTCTTCTCCAAAATTCTCGAAAAAGCTATCGAAAAAGACCGGGCAGCGTCCTACAAACTCATTCTTGAGCAGAAAGATCTCCGCTATGTCACGAAATCGACGGTAGATTCGTACATGGGCAAGAATAATGAGTACATCATCCTCGATACATGCGGCCTACAAAAAGGGTTTCTATATGACGAGCGGAGATTTCTGGTCGCGTTGACGCGGGCGAGGACGGGCATGGTGGTCATTGGGGACATGGAAGACCCGTATGGGCCATGGCGAAAGATACACAAACCCGATCATCCACTTTACGCGGTGTTGAAATTCATCAAAAAGGCTAAGTGTTTGAGGGTCCTGAGCAACAAGGATAAGAATGAGTTCCAGCATTATCTTAAAGGGGTAGACTGAGCATAAAGATTATGACAACTGGTTCATTGCAGGTAGGCCATAGTTTTAGATTGTCTGGCTCCTCTTGTAAATGGTTTGAAACTTGTTTTCTAGACCTCTTTGACTTCGCTGGTTTTCTTTCCGCACTAGTCTCTCTAGATTAGAACAAGTGGAATAGAGCAAGTGCCAAGATAGAGATAGAGTCGACAGAACAAGAATAGAAAATGGACACACAACAAATGCTAGGGGAAGTTTTGAACCATATACCCCGTGAGAAGAGTATTAATTGAACCGGCCTATTTGGGTTAGGATTTGTTATTGAATAAACAAATTAGTACAAAGTTGGTCGGTACTCCGAACCACATGAAATTCCCTGTGGGTAAATGAACTGCCCGTCTATGTTAGGCATTATAATAATTTTTTTGAAAAAAAAGGCCGAATGGGGGCAGAACCCAGGTATATAAAACCGCCTCCTCTTCACCTCCGCCCCCTTGCTTTCCTTGCACAACAGTCATATCTTCGAGTAACTAAAAACAGCATCAGCCCTGTTGTTGTATGTGTTGGAGTGTTTTGTGGGAGTACTCGCATTCGAATATTAGAATTCATGTGTGTTATTTTCACCGATAATGACGATGATGAGCATCATTAAACTGGACAAATGTATTTTTCAAGTTAGGATTTATGGAAGGCGTTGAGCTCAACAAAAGGAGGATAACAAGAAAGTCTAACAAAAAAAGGCGGATCACCGGTGGAACTAAACTATCACTATGTGTATGTGTAATTACGCTATATCAATCCCACTATCCCTCTTCTTCTACTCTTTCTATCCCTCCACGGCAATGATTCCTTACTTACAAACTATCGTCATCGAAAAAACCTGCCTGCCCAGGAATGCGCCGATGGGTGTGTGGGGTACTTTGATAATCACGATGATGAAGCTGAGCATCATCACCATCACCTCCTGCCGCCTTGATATCTGCCAAAATCAAATATACAAACCCCCCATTCTGCTTTCTTTCCTTTCCTTTCCCCCTTCCTCTTTTCACCTTTTTCCACCGCTCAACCCCTTCCTATAAAGACTTCCTTCTATATGAGATGCGTGTGCGTGTGTTCAGTTGATGTACCCAATATTTAGTATCATTAGAACTCGTGATGATGCTAATGGCGGTGTTGCTCTATATTACTATCCCCGACTCCTCCCTGTCTTAACAGCAGTCATCAAATTTTTTTTTTTTTTTTTTTTTTTTTGTGCGTTTTCGTTCATGTATGCAGTTTTTCGTATACCCATATCCCTGCTATAGTACTCATGGATGTACTTCGAGTTTAGAAAATGTGAGAGGTGGTGCTGAACACTATCATCATCATCATCATCACGGCGCAATACTAATGCCGCAGCCGTAAGTATATAAAATATCTATCCTAACGCTCCCTCTTTCTCTCCCTTCCTTCTCTTTGCACCAAGTACCATTCATCTCTCTGCCCTTATCTCCGAAAAACTACGCGCAAGGGCTTTGCATGTGTGCGCGGTGCCTCTCCTCTCCTACTTACCATTATACCCATCTTACGACAGGGTCGAAAACCATGGTAAGTCATACAGCTTAGATTTTGGGTTTTGGAAAGTGCGATGGTGCGAAAAATCAGCACTGCCCCGTCGCCAAAAACAAAAGAGGATATAAACCTCGCCCTTCTCCTCGTTTCTCCTTCATGCTTTCCCCTTACACTAAGTGCTTTTGCAACTCTGTATAACTTAAAAGCCTTATTTTCCGTGTTTGATACGTATGCGCAACGTCCGCCTTTCTTATCTACCTCTACACATAGTTCGCTGCTAAAGCAGGTTAATATGCAGGCCATGTCACTTCGCTGAGATTTTCGACTTGTGGTTTTGGGATGATGTAATCGGTAATATGTAATGTCCCCATCTTTTTCTTTGTTAAGCGATGCCAACAGGCTAGGTCGCTCGGTACTTGGAAGTGGCATTTGATGCGGCAAAGGCGGTACAAGAGTAACAGCATCGCGTGTAGCAAGGTTTGTGAGGATAGGAGCGCGTTAAGGATAGCGGTATTAGAATAGTAGTGATTCTGTTGAGAACGGCTGGATTAGCTAAAGTAGTAAGGTTAGTATTAGTTGAGATCCGGACAAGCCGGAGGGTGAATTGCTGGAACTTGGGCTAGAGGGGAGTAGCAGTAATTAAGTGACTATGAGCTACTACTGGGGCAGATCCTGATTTAACCGACCCTTTACTAACATTTGGTGTCGCCATATTCGCTTTCTTTGACCCTAACTCTGACTTTACCGTAGTTATCTAAGAATTTACGGCAGGCGAGGGGCTGAAAGTGTTGGGTATACGATGGGAGAGCAGGTTTTTTTTTACAGAAATTTCCATATTTGAGACAAGCAAACTATATAGTGGCGATTGCCTAACCTGGACATGGAGGTACGTACACCGTGCTTGTTTTTATCCGTGGCCTAGGGTAATGGTCTCGGCCTGGAGGTGAGAGATGGGGTTTCGTCGTCTGATACCTAAATCGCACCTAATGCAGACAGTATAACTGATCAAGATCGATTGAATAGCTTGCAGTAAACTCGAGAGTTCGGGATGGGGAGGTACATATGAATTGTTAGTCTGTTGGTAGAGAGTTGGCCCTCAACAAATGATTTCATACACTCTACGATGCCTGTATGCAGACCGATATCATCCAATGGACTACTGTAAACTCTCTCGCAAAACTGAACATTCTAAGTTTATAGGCAGTTAGTTGCGAGGTTCAAGCCCACCTCAATCATCAATAGATCGAAATAGTGATAATAAGAGGTAGGATAGTAGGACACATTATGCCTCACCAAAAAAGTAAATTAGGACACGAATATCATACTTTTCTTTGTCACTTTTAGATGAGTAGTTGTTATTTCCATTGTAGGTGTCGCGGTTTGGTAATAGCTCTCTCAGTAGGTCTTTCGCGAGTCTTCCTTCGTCATCCTATATAAAATTATGGTGGATCTAACTTGAATGGGAACTGGACCGACGGAGTACATAATGAGAGCATTAGCACGAGTTCAGAATGATTGCTTTTGAGATATTCTTTCCCCGCGGGAAGATTACTCTCCAGGCGTCCATCATGAAATTAATAATCTCTATCAACCAGGGAACTGTCAAAACTCATCAAATAGCGCAAGGTGTGTTGACCCCTTGGAATTACCCCAACGATGAAACCAACTTGAACATCATCTATTGGCAGGGATTCCAGGCGGAGGGAGACACACCCTTTTAGTGGGTCAGTTGAGCAATGGCGATTCTGAGACTAAAACTTAAAACTATGTATCTACCCACTATACAGGAACTGAAACCACACTGGCGTGATATCAAGCACTTCTCAACGCTCAAAAAGTGCTTTTCAGCTCGTGCTATGTTAGAAGCAATAAAGATAGTCTAAATGAGCTGGCAGTGGAGACTTGTATGACGTCTAGGAGCTGGGCAGGCAGGGTCATGACATTCGTGGTAGTACATCATTGAGCCTGCAGTCTATCCATGCAGACGAGCCGTATAAAGTTCGAGTCGGAAATACCCTACGCGAGAAAAGTTCATTTTAGAGGCAGAGATCGCGGGTATGTAAAATGCGGTAACGTGTATACTAAATCATTAAAGCACCGCGTCGACTAACATGTATAATGAATCAAGCCCGAAGAATAAATTGGAGTAGTACGTGAGAGGATTTATATTCTAAGATAGATTTGTGATTACAACAGTTGGTCTAATTGAACTTCACGAACGAATTCATGCACTTCAGAGTCGTTTAATGCAGAGAATATTAGGACGGAGTATATGGAAGAATGCTAGGTTGGTGGTTACTGAGCTCCTGCTATGTGGTTCACCAGGTCCGTGCACATTTCTCATCTAGGTTAGATTCACCATGCCCCGTTGAAGATATAGATGACTATAGATCCAGGGTTATTGTTAACTCCATGATCAATAGTGCCCATATTATGTACCCATTCTATGAATTTTTCGTAATCAGGGCGGACCCGCCTTTTTGGCTGGGTAAGGATACCTGGATCGTGTTTCGGAATTTTTTCCCTGAAAAGAATGCATGTGACGATCGATATCAGAACCACTTATCCAAAGTCACAAAGTCAAATATTCATTCTCCTCTTTATCTTCCGATATTGTATAATGAGTCTTGCTATCTTACCTCGCATAATTACTGTTTGCATCTATACCTAGTTAGAGTGGGCGTGCACTTTGCAAACAAGTAACTACCTATCCATTCGACGATTAAATTGACGCGGGAGAATATTCAGTACATCAACTAGTAGCAGCTTCGACCCAAAATTCAATAAGTAAACGCGCATTATAGGCCGCTTTCGACGATTCGCCGAGCGTGCGCATGCCGCGTAGTCAATTCGCTGTGTACGTACTAGTCTAGTACCAAATTCTATATCACAGCGTGATAACGCGGGACATACACATCTAGTGAAGACCTAGATAAATTCTGTTCGCCTATCTACTTGATCGCTTAATTCAATAGCGCAACGATCTATTGAGAAGTTGAACCGCCTTTAAACCGTTATCTGTAATGCAACACCCCTCGCTCGATAGAATGTAACGTTCTCTACACAAGCGCAAACGTTGAAGTTCCACACCTATCCATCCATCTTCACGACCTTGACCAACGCAACATTTTCTAAGCAAGCTTGAGGCCCCCAATTACAAACAAAACAACCGCCGTAGACTCACCTACATTATTTATCTTCCCCGTGCCTAGAATAAAAAGATGAGAATAAAATAAAACAATAATGTCATACGGAGGGGCGGGCGGCGCGGCTCCGACCAAAAATTCTAGAACGGCTGACCCGACACTAACTCCCAACTCCTGACCGGATTACTACATGCTAATTAATTAACCACATGCACCCAACACCGCTTCGTTCCCGCAACAGGAGTCCACCATCAAGGGCAACGGCTGGGAAGCAATAAATAACGAGTCAAAAAACTACGAGTCACGTCATGGAGTGCGTGCGTGCGTGTTCGTATGCAGCAACATTTCCCAAACAGAGCGACTCAAAGTGAGACGAGGAAAACACGGCCTCATCTCGTACCTGCATCCGCATTTGTACATATGCGGGGTGGCTGTGCACTTGTGCATACGATCCCCGTATGACTACCGTGATTCGGAATTGTTACGCATCCCCTATTTCGCGCCGTGGAAATACATGATTTTTTCCGTGTTGATCCGTTCTCCTGTGTGTATGCGTGTGTTTGTGTTTGTGCACTGTGCCTAAGTCCGAGACCTCGCTTCGCTTTGCCGCGAAGTCCATGCTGACGAGCGGAAAGCGGGAAAGGATTCGAAAGGAATATGTATGATTATATAATTACAGGGGACGGGGAAGCACCTTGCTCTGGTCGACAAGAGTTGTTTTTTCGTTTACGAGGGGTGGGTTGCGTGATTGGAGTGGGCATTTTTGGTGTTTCCCCCTATTTCTGCGAAGTCCGAATTAGGCAACTTGTTGCCTTTGCTATGTTAGATTCAGCAAGCTCAACTCACACTCGCAAAGTCACAAAGTCCTAACAAAGCTATGAGCGACGGTAGAAAAGAGCCAAAGGAGTGTAATTGTGTCAATAGTTTTTTGTTTTTTGGTTCATGCACAGATAGAATTAAGAAGTGGATCTACAGAAGAATATAGAAAAACGGAAAATTCGAACAAAGGAAAAACATAGTTCCCTTTAATAAACGGAAAAGAAAACTGGAAATCGCTCATTGATGATATGCAAGTACATGAAAGACGCCGGGCAAGTATCATTCGCCTTCATTGCCCTTTAGAGTGCGCACTTAGGCCTTGAACATGCGGTACCCTTGGCCATAAGGTTTTGGCTGCTCGACAGGCTTGTAGGTGTCCTTTGGTGGCTGGCCGTAAGAGTTTCCAGGAGTCTCGGGGGTCTTGGGTGGTTGAGGTTGACCATATTGACCACCGTTGCTTGGTTGAGTTGGCTTCGGCTCTTCAGGCTTGTTAGGAGTATATCCGCTTCCTGGTTGCGTGGGCTTCGGCT
>KZ805644.1:17973-33515 GCA_003073855.1 Periconia macrospinosa
TCAGGCTTGTTAGGAGTGTATCCGCTTCCTGGTTGCGTGGAAGTAGCTGGTTTTGGGGGAGCACCACCGTATTGGCCCCCAGGGGCAGAAGACGTGGCGGGAGCAGAGGGTGCGGAAGAGGGAGCGCCGTTTCCGTAGTGGCCACCTGGAGCAGAAGAAGTGGGCTTCACGGAAGAAGAGGGAGCACCACCGTAGTGGCCACCTGGAGCAGAAGAAGTGGGCTTCACGGAAGAAGAGGGAGCACCACCGTATTGGCCACCGGGAGCAGAAGAAGTTGGCTTCACAGAGGAAGAGGGAGCGCCGCCGCCGTAGTGACCGGGGACAGAAGCAGTAGACGCAGCGGAAGTGGGAACGCTGCTAGCCTTGACAGAGCTGGAGGGGAGAGTAGAGTTAGATCCACCGTGACCGTAGTTTCCGCCGGGACGAACGCTGCTCGATGGGACACTACCATATCCGCCGTGGCTGCCGCTGGGCTTGGGGACGCTGCTGGATGGGCCACTACCGTATCCGCCGTGACCACCGCTGGGCTTGGGGACGCTGCCGGATGGGACAGGGACAGTACCGTATCCGCCGTGACTGCCGCTGGGCTTCACGCCGCTGGGGACTGGGCGCGTAGAGTTGTTAGATCCGTAAGGAGGCGTGTTGGGCTTCGTAGGGGTGTAAGATCCACCGTGCGAAGGAGTTTCGGGCTTTCCGGGAGTGCCTGGAGTTCCAGGAGTTTGGGGCTTGCTGGGAGTGCTAGGCGTGTTGGGCTTGCCAGGCGTGTAAGGAGTTTCTGGCTTGCTAGGAGTGCTAGGAGTCTCAGTCTCCTCATCATCCTCCTCGTCATCCTCGTCATCATCCTCGTCATCATTTTCCTCGCCCGAAGGAGTTTCGGGCTTTCCGGGAGTGCTAGGAGTTCCAGGAGTTTGAGGCTTGCCGCTAGGCGTAGTGGGCGTGTAAGATCCACCGGTTGAAGGGGTTGAAGGGGTTCCAGAGGAAGGAGTCTCAGTCTCCTCATCATCCTCATCTTCCTCATCGTCATCACCACTTCCAGCTGAAGGGGTCTCGTCCTCGTCGTCCTCGTCGTCATCGGCCGGAGTAGACGGGTTGGATGGGGTAGACGGAGTGTTGCCACCGTACGAGTTACCCGGCGTGTTGCTGTAAGAGTGAGCAACATCAGTGCTACCGGCACCGGGAGCCGTGGAGGTAACAGTGATGACCTGAGTCGAAGTGTAGACGGAGGTCACGGTGGTGTAGGCAGTAGAGTAGGTGACGCAGTTGTCGGCAGCGCCGTGAGAGGGAATGACGGGAACGTCGGTGCCCTTGGGCGGGGTGTAAGTGTTGCCACCTCCATATCCGTGGCCGCCGCTACCAGTGCCGGACGGTTTGGCGACGCCGGATGGGAAAGTGGGGATGGGCTTGCTGGCAGAAGGCTGGCTTCCATAGCCAGGCTTAGACGCAGATGGGAGCGCAGTTGGCTTGCTGGCAATGGGCTTGCTGGCAGAAGAAGGGAGAACGGAAGGCTTCTCACCACCGTACCCAGCAGGCTTCGAGGGTACTACGGGAGTGTAGGCATCGTAGTTGGGGAGAGCTGCTGCCAAGCTGCTCAAAGCAGACAGGGCAATGATGGCCTTGCCGGACATAATTATAAGATGTTGTTAACGAGTGTGGATGCAGCAATAACGAGTGACTGCGAAGGTACAATGAAAACAAAAATGCAAAGAAGAGAAGGTGATTGAGCCGTGACGAGCAAAAGGGAGAGGAGCGGATGGATTCTTATACGGCGTCGTGACTTTGGTCGTATATGCTACCAAAACGCTTAGCGTCAGTTCTCATCGGACTTTCGTAATCCATGTTCCCGTTATTGTGGGGTTCCCCTTGTGCTAAGCAATGTCCGAGTCAGTAGTCCTCCAAACGTTTACTCGGGAACCCTGGAGTGGCTGAATCCTTGTTTTGTGTTGTTCGTGTTGATCGTTCAGCTCTTTCTATTTTTCTTCTGCTGATGAATTATTTTCGTCCAATTGCTCAACATTGCATCAGCGGCTATGGTTTGCAATGAGTTGAGCCCATTTAGCTACGTGGATGCTAATCCGGGAGCGCGTCGAACCAATGCCGTTTTCTCGCACGTACACTGGAGTTCGCTAGTGAACGTCCCTCTCTTGGGCGTCTAGTGTAGTAATCCCTATGCACCCCGAGCTCGACTGTGGCATTCTGTAGGCTGCGCTTAGAATTCCAAAAGAGGACGTTCAGCGCCCGGAACGGTTCATTCATCCCAGGGGTACTCTGTGAAACAATAAACACTTGCTTGATGCGGATGCTAGGCTTATTGCCCCCTGCAGGGATTGGTCCAGCCCAAGTCGCGGCCTCGCTTTGATCGTCATCGAATTGAGCGCGCGCTAACTAGGTCTGTTCCGCATTCGACTTCGGCATTATGTTTGTTAGAATAAACGGCGATGCGAGAGTGGGTTATGCAGCGACTCATAGCAGACAGGTGCATACTTACAGCCGCTGTCGGTTGCAATGTGCATTGATGACGGCTATTCATTGCCATTAGAGCTTCTTGAGCTGCTTTCTCAGCCGTCCTATTTCCATCTCCTGCTGTCTGAGTTCTTTAGATAGATTCGCAATCTGAGACAGTGGCCCCTCGACTGCGGACACGAAATACGATTGAGCAGATCGCAAAGCGGAGGGCACTAGAATACCGAACCACCGGAGGGGATCTCGAGGTGGAGGAGGCACAACATGATCTTGCTCGAGCACGTTTTCGAGGCTTCGCCCTATAGGCTCGTCTTTCGGCCTTGTGGCTGTTTCGAAACCTGCAGGAACAGTGCTCGGATGTGTACGCGTGGATTTGTGATCCAAAGTGGCTTCCAAGTTTGGTTCCCCGGTCGTTCTGTTTGGCTGTTCAGGGGGGGCGAAAACGTCAACGGAGAATGTCACATTGGGCCCCTTGTCCGTCAGAGTGCTAATACTCGCGTCAGCATTATAGCCGGGTAAATATGGCGAATCACCTCCGCCATTCTTATGCGCTTCGGAAGGGGTCTGTGAGATGAAGTCCGAAAATGCTTTTCTATACGTACACTTGCCTAGAAGCCGTCATTCGATCATCGTAATAATCTCGGCCGTAACGTGGTCCAGATGGATTGCTGAAGTTTGCCTGAGCAAGAGCAATATATCCCTTCAATGATGACATTGTAATTAGCTCCATCACATGCGTTTCATGTTTCGCCCGGGACATCACTTACAGAAGAGAGCTGGGACGTCAGCTTCAGCTGAGCCTGCTGATATGCATCAACCGTACGCAGATATTGCTCCAGCAGCTCGTCCAGCTTCTGGGACAAATCTTTTTTGCTGGGCTCATTCTCCATCTTCTCTGGCAGTGTTTCATTCTCTGCTGTCGCCATGGTAATCGGTAAAGAAGCAAGTGTGGTCTTCTTGCAACTGTTGGGTGCTGTTGATAGTCGTGAACGGGGCTGGCAGGCAGCACTGTGACAGCGTCGCTATGGCGGAAGAACTATCACTTTCTCTGCCCACGAGTATGCAGAGCGTCAAATAAGTGATGATGGTCGAATTCGGGTAGATGATGCAGTCCTCAAGCTGTTGTTTGGCAGTGCAGGCACAAAAACGCCAAGACAATTCTCGTCAGACAGGCAGGTGTCTTGTTTGCAACTAACGTTCTTTTCAAAAAAATTGACAAGACGTAGAAAAGAGAGATGTTAGTGAAACTGGGGTGGACGATGTAGTCGGGTTGTATGTAACTTGTCGGGCTGTTGGTCCCACATGTAACAACACTGAACATCAACACTCCCAAGGAAAATAAATCACCGGACTTTTGCCGATACTTGCTCTCCTACTGTAGAACTACAATATAAACTTTTTCCCTTTCTAACATAATCCTGAGATGTATTAGGCCGTACGAAGATTTGAAACATGTAAATTTATCTTCATTATACCTATGTCAGTTTCTTATTCATGTTTTTACTTTGTTCTCTTTTTTAACTCAAAATTTGTGGAGGGTCACTGAGGTTGTTGGACTTTTAACAAAAAGAAGTACCAAAACTAGACGAACCAAAAGGCGGGCGACCTGTGAGCAAGATGACTTAAGTCTTGATTTGAACAATAGCGAGCCAAATACATATGTACATTATAAGCTTCTTTTATGCCTGCCTCAAAAATCTAAAGAATTATTTTCCATGAGAGTAGCATTTGAAGTAACTGTATTAATTCAGAGAGTAGGTGCCTCGGCCGCTATCCCCCTTCGAGCCATCTAGCTTCAACATCCTCCAACATCAGCATCAACTTTCTCCACCAACTAACCCTACGCTCCCTACCTCCATCCACCATGTCGAAACCCAATCCCTTCTTCAAACTCTTCCAACGGTACTACTCGCAATCCCTCCGCAACACCACTGCACAAAATCTCCGACCATCCCCCACCCCACAATGCCTCCGCGAACGTCTCCGCACGCAGCTCCACGCAAAACTCACCCCCCGCCGCACCTTCACCCGCACCACCTCACCTAAAAACAACAATGGCACTGGCCTCGATCCAAACTTCGTTTCCATCCTCGACCGCCCCGCAAAAATGGCGCGCGCAGGGAACCAACACGGCCCGGGGCTCATCATCCTCGCCATCATCCCCATCACCGCCTTCGTGCTCGGATGCTGGCAAGTGCAGCGTCTAGGCTGGAAAACCGAACTCGTGGCACGGTTTGAAGACCGGCTGACGTTCCCACCCTTAGAACTCCCGCTTCGAATCGACCCCGAGGCAATCGCGGATTTTGATTACAGGAAAGTGTGGGCGAAGGGAAGGTTACGACACGATCAAGAGATGCTCGTAGGCCCGCGGATGATGGAGGGCGAGGAAGGCTACACCGTCGTCACTCCCTTGGAAAGGGTGGACGAACATGGTAACAAGAGCAAGATTCTGTGCTGTCGGGGTTGGATTAAGAAGGATGCGGAGAAGAAGTGGTTCCGCAAGCAGCATGGCGCATTGCCGGAGGAGGAGGTGGTGATTGAGGGCTTGCTGAGGACGCCGCCGAAGTCGAATATGTTTACGCCAAGGAATAAGCCTGAGGAGGGGAAGTGGTTTTTCCCGAGTGTCGAGGAGATGGCCGAGTGGACGGGGAGCCAGGCGGTTTGGGTTGAGGAGACGATGAGTGAGTTTTTTTTTTTTTTTTTTTTTTTTTCTTTACTACGGATTCGTGTCAAGCATAAGGATTGAGAATGAATTGGGTATCTAATTCGAAAATCACCAGCGCCGGATCTGCTCGTCAATTATGAGCGCGAACCAAAAGGCATCCCCATCGGAAGACCCGCAACCGTCAACTTGAGAAACAACCACACACAGTACATCTTTACATGGTACGTCCCTTCTCTCCCCACTCACTAAGCACCCTCGAACACTGCTAACTAAACTCTGCAGGTACGCTCTGAGCTTCGCAACCTCAATCATGTTCTGGATGGTGGTCAAGAAACCTCTATCGGGGACCCAACGGCGCGTCCGGCACAGCAGCGAATGGTAAAACAAAGCTACTCTTCGCGTTTGACGTGTCATCCTCTTCTTTCCGTTCATTCGTTCACTCAATCTCCATCGTCATTCGCACGGCGGACGCTTTCCTTCTATTTACGCGTCCGATTCCTGAATTTAGACCGCGGTGGTGGCATGCGGAGTTGCTGCAGCAGCTCTCGGGGTAGAAACTTCTGCGCCAGCGAAAACACTGTATTATTATCCGTGATTTGGCGGGTCCTATGTATGAGGAGAAAAAAATGTACAGTTAGCATATGTATGTGTAAATGGGTGTACCACATCAATAGTAGTCGTAAAATATCTGTAAGAGAGTGATACATACCTCTTCATCAAAGCAACAACATCGCTCTCCTCAATCACCTTCCTTCCCGCATGCTGGGCATAAGCCGCAAGATCCTCGCCCACCTGCTCGAAAAAGAAATCTGACGTCTGCACCAATGCCTCCAACGTATCCTTGCTAATCTTGGCCTTACTCCCTTGCGATTTCGCAAAGCCCGCAGCGAGCATCTTGACCGTCGCAGTGGGGACGGAAGGGTACTCGAGGCCGAATCTGGACACGTTGAGGGCGCGGCGCTGGCGGCCGATACGTTTTTGTGCAGGAGTGCGTTCGGGGGACTGTGTTTGCAGACTGCGGTCTATGGCGGAGATTTCTTCGCGGTAGGCTTGCAGGTCTGCGTCTTCGTCTGGGTTGGGCTCGGGGTCGGATTCCCAACCTAATTGTTGGTCGGTGTCGTTGTCGATGACGAGTCCGGCAGTTTCGTCTTGGTTCATCTCGGCGCCTGCGTAGGTTTGCTCTTCGTCTTCTTGTTCCTGCTCTTGCTCCCCCTCCTCCTCTTCTAAGATAGTCTCGTCCATTGCGTCGCCAGCACCCATCTCCTCATCGCCTCTCGGGATAGTAGCTTGCATGCGCGGCGGTATCGTGAAGCGAAACGTCGGTTCCTCCGTTTCATCCTCCATTTCACCAAACACGCCCAAATCCACATCACTCGGCCGTCCGCCTCGTCGACCGGTCAACATCATCTGCGTCGTAGTCTCGTCCATGTCCTCCTCTGGCACCTGATCAAGGATGTCTTCTGGATTAATAGTGCGCCTCCGGTTCACGAAAATGCCATCTACTTCAATCTCATCGCCATCCATGCCTAGCTCGCTCAAATCCGCAAAGCGCTCGCTCAGCCTGCCGCCGTACATCAACCGTGGGTCCTCACTGAGCGCTCGCCGGCCGAACTCAAGCGATTGGATAGTGCCATTGTCGGCATCGTCTGGTAGATTTGGTAGAATGGATTGGCGTGGAGGTGCTTCATGGATGCTATCGTCGTCATCGTACATGTCCCCGAGGGGTATGGAAAGGCGGGGTGCCACGGGTTCAGGGCCATCCTCTAGGTCTGGGAGGTCGAGAGCGGAATGTCGAGAAGGTCTTGACGGGATCAAAGGAGAAGGCTCGGTTGGACGTGTATCGCGCGCCAATACTGTAGGTTACATCAGTATAATGCGGGGAAGCCGTAGGATCCGTTATGCGCACCTCTGCTGAGATCTCGAAGGATATCCCGCGGTGTCTCCCTCTGCACCCTTCCACTCCGCCTCCTTACACGTCCAGGCGTCCTCGCGGCATCTGCGCGCTCTCTCAAAGCTCGAATCGCATGTGGTGTGGTCGGCGCTGCTCTTCTAGAAATAGGTCGTGTCGCTGGTCCGCCACGGGGAGTGCGGGCAGTGCCTGGAGTCCTTATAGACCGACTTCCTGGAGTCGCTGCTCCAGCACTGGTTGCACGGCGATATGGAGTGACTGGCTTCGGCGCGATTGTAGCCAACCTTTGGAGCTAGGAAAACAGTCAGAACGGTCCATCGTGAATGGCTTGAGAGGATGCTCACGTCGGTGTAAAGAGTGGATGGATTCGTATTTGTAGCATCAGAGATGCGCAGGCTACTACGCTGCTTCTTTCGCGCAGAATCAGACATACTTCTGCTCAATTCACGATGCGCCTGATTGCAGCATGCAAAGTGGAGTTGATGTTGACATTGAGAACGCGAGATCGCGCTCCAACCGAAAGAAGACTAGCACAAACACCTAGCTTATCGATAGGCTGCGCCATACGCCAACACCAGCCACAGGTCCAGAAATTTCCTAGCAGCCGACATACATCACTCGGCACAATCTCAAACATCAACTACAACATGTCTGATTCCGAGGCAGAAGGGGGTGTTCCCCTGATTGAACCTGAGTTCGATACCATCTCCACATCGAAAAAGAGAAAAAGGGACACAGAGACCGAAGGAGGTCATGACAGCAAGAAAGCGGCCAAGAAGGCGAAGCAGAAGGAAAAGAAAAAGCTAAGGATGAAGTCGATTAATGAGGATGATCTGGATCAGGAGTTGGGCGTCAATCGTGCCTTTGAAAAAATGGACAGTCAATTACTTGCCGATTACATAAATTCGCGGACGCGATTATATGGCAAAGACCTCAGTTCCGTGGAACTCGAAGAGCGATTCGTTCCATGTAAGCTACAAGTCACGTTTTTTTTTCTTCCACAACACAGAGTGCTAATTCTAGCTAGCACGAACGATCAAGGATACCAGCAGTTGGAGTGATTCACGAAAACTGGACAACCTCGCTGCGTTCCTCAAAAAGCAATGCAAAAAATTAGACCCAACTCCCGACAAACCCAAAGGAGCACCGCATACTATTGTAGTGACGGCGTCCGGGATCCGCGCCGCGGACGTATTTCGGTCCCTCAAGACTGGCCTTCCGAAAGCGGGGATTAAGGACCCGAATGTCGCGAAGCTGTTTGCCAAGCACATGAAGGTCAAAGAGCAGATCGAGCATCTCAAGAAGCACAAGTAAGCATCTCACACCGCAGGATTCCCTAACTACATTTACTGACTCTGCATGTAGGATCGACTACGGTGTTGGTACGCCAGAAAGGTTATCTGCTCTGCTCGACCACGACGCTCTTTCCACCGCGAACCTGAAGCGCGTGGTGGTGGATGCGTCGTACATTGACCAGAAGAAACGCGGGATCCTGGACATGAAGGAGCTGCACGAACCACTGATCAAACTACTATTGCGGAAAGAGTTCGTGGCAGACGAGGACGACGGCAACGAACTGTTTGTTTTCTATTGAAGTATCAAAAGTGTTCCGACCGGGGTTCTTGGGCCAGAAATAGATGGATTAAGTAGCGCAATTGATACCCAAACAGCCAGCAGCATCCATCCATTCCCCTTTTTTTTTCTACTTTTGTTTCTGCTTGCGTTTACTCGGGACATTTGTTCTTTTTTTATAACACACAAAGCGGTTCCACACCCACGCGTGCGAGGGTGGGGAATGACATACATCAGATCCCCCAGAAGACAGGAAAGGGGATCCCATCCACCTCCTTGGCACCATAAATACATCACAAAACAAAATTGTTAGGAAACCCCCCAAAAAAAAGTTGCGGGCCGACCCTTGGTGAAAAAAAACCAAAATAGATGTTCGAGAATCGTAGTGAGGTATCAAAATGTAATTCAACGGGTTACATATATAGTCTAAGTAACCTACCTAAGTAGTCAACCGGGTAGCTGGTGGCTTCTAGATTAAGAACAAGAATGTCACATGTTGGAAGTTCACTTTTCTTTTGTTAAATAGGATTTTTATTTGTAGATATTGCAGGTTTCCAAGTACGGATGTACTGGTATCGAATAACTACTGGGTTTGATGTGGGTATGGATTTGAAGTGCGAGGGAATGAGAAGATGGAGAAAAATATTTGGGGTTTGGGGTAGGTAGGAGCGTCACGGCATAGAACATGCAGTTTACTTTAGGTATGTAGCTATGTGTGGGTGTGTGTGTGTGTGGTTGGATCTGTCGGTGTGGCAAGTTGGTGGCTGACGTTTGACTTACACTACAACAACCCGAAAAACCCGAAGTGCGCGCTGCAAACCCAGATGAAAAAAATTCGGGCTTGTAAACGACGAATGAGCAAGGCGGTGCAAACGATACCTACATAGGTGGATTGATTGATTGATTGATTGTCCGGATTACCAAAGCAACGGTGTTGGGTTGGGTTGGGTGCGCGACGCGATTGCATGCATGCATGCATGCAACTGCGTGCGCGCGCGCGCATGGGAAAAGAGGGGACAAAGACAAGACAAAACAGTGTGATGGGTTGAAACGTTGACAGGAGGTGTTCGGTCGATGGATGGTATTGGTACAAATTACAATGCCTACTGCGATGTGGTGGGGGAGCGAAGGGCAAGGGCGCCAGTAATAGGTCGTCCAGGCAGATGACCGGTGCTGTATGCGAATTCGATGCGGCGGCTACCGGGTATACGAACAGGTGAGTTATAGTTACAGTATTATGTATATACATACTATTGGTAGTTAGACAATGTGATGGTATATCTGTCGAGGTGCAGGTCACTTGTAAATTATAAGTGGGATGCAGCAAGCAAGTACGTAGTTACAGTACAACTGATAATAGATAGCATTGCAGATGGCTTCAGTACATAATGCTTCAGAATGGCAACGATGATGATAGGACTGAACTTTGAAGTGATGCATTGCGACCCATGAACCATTGCCATGGCTATTGCAATTTGCCGGGATGTGGTTGCGGCAGATGGCCTCGCCAAAACAGCCAGAGCAGAGGTGTCGCAGAAGGGTTTCGGGGAGAAACAGCCCACACACGACATGGCCATGGTTACATGAGGCTCGGGAGCACATACTGTAGTAATTACTGCAAGTACTGCACCTAGGTACTGGTAGACAGCTAGACAGGCGGGCACATGCCGTTCCATTGCTACGCCATAGTCTCTAGTTGCTAGGGTAGTTACGTACATGTAGTGAATGCTATAGTTGCTCTACTCTGCAATTGATCATCGCCATTTGATCCTATTCTTGCACCCTCTTCACCGGGAATTCGGCTAACTACCATCCATCTCCTCCCATTGATGCATCATTGATAGGTACTCAACCTCACCCTCACCCTCCCTCACCCTCCCTCTCAGCTTCGTCTTCACCTGAAATCCGGCTCCCGTCAGCCAGCTTCTCACCCTCTGGCCGTGACCTGTCTCGTCTTGTTTTGTCTTGTCTTGTCGCCCCTCGTCCACCGCCCACCGCCCCTCCTCGTCGACCGCAACACAGACACACACACACTCTCTCTCTCTCTCTTTCTTGCTTCCCCTCCTCCACCTCTGCCTGTTACCCACCTCCCAACTCCGCCGGTCCCTCTTGTCTTGGACAAACACCCTCACGCCACACCCTCCCGTCTCCCGTGTGCCGCGTCCCGGGCGATTGTTTCTGCAGCAAGGCTTTTGTTGGCATCGATCGCAAGGCAGGCATTATACCGTTGTTCCTATTCACGTCCAAAACAACCTACCCACCTTGTGCTCTGCAGTGCCGGGGCTCTCGCGAGTCGCGTCGCCTAAAGATCCCCGCCCTAGCTAACGAATAGGCTGCTCGCATCGGTCTGCCCTTTGCCCTGCCTGCACTCTGCTCTCTACTCGTCCACCTTCCTCACTTCACCTACCTACCACGCCTGGCCAAGCCGCAAAAACACCCTTTTCCTGTCCTCGACGCTGCACTGCACCCTCCCTCCGTGCTACCGCTACCGCCGCCATCTACCCTGCAATCCCCATCGCAAGCTTGCGTTGTTAGAGTAAGTTGTGTCTGCGTTTGTTTCCCTGCACTGGACTGTACTGCCTGTACTGTACCACTTCTTCCTCCGCCCTGCCCTGCCCTGCCCTGCCCTGCCTGCCACTCGTCGCCTGTGCGTGCTGTACACCGACTGAGACACTAACTACAGTATCGTATTGCATCGCAGCTAACAAGACAGCCACCACATCTTCTCCTCCCCGTCACATCGACGCAAACGCTCCACCGACGCCCGACGCTGTACTCGCCGTCTTTATCTCGACACCGCCCTTAGCTGCCGCGATAGCACCCGTCACGCTTCTTCGCAATGGCTGCACCAACAACCCAATCTCTCAAGGTGCGCCAGCTCAGTTACTAGTCCGTGCTTCGGTAACCATAGACTAACCATATACCAGTGTGTCGTCACCGGTGACGGTGCTGTAGGCAAGGTGAGTACACGCTCCGTCAAACCCTCTGCAATTTGCTCTTTGGAAGCTGACAGTATGCGATAGACATGTCTTCTCATCTCCTACACCACCAACGCTTTCCCCGGCGAATACATCCCCACCGTGTAAGTCGACTCGATCCGATCCACGCCTCCATCCCTCGGCGGACCAAGCTAATACCTGCCAGCTTCGACAACTACTCCGCAAATGTCATGGTTGATGGAAAGCCCATCAGCCTTGGACTTTGGGATACTGCAGGTCAAGAGGATTACGATCGCCTGCGCCCCCTCTCCTACCCTCAGACCGACGTCTTCCTCATCTGCTTCTCCATCGTCAGCCCTCCCTCATTTGATAACGTCAAAGCCAAGGTGAGCCACGTCGGATCCCATGCATGTGATAACTAAACACCCGCTGACGCCGTGAAGTGGTATCCCGAGATTGACCATCACGCGCCCGGCGTCCCGATCATCCTCGTCGGCACCAAGCTCGATCTTCGGGACGACGAAGCTACCAAGGAGAGCCTCCGTCAGAAGAAGATGGCGCCCATTCAATACGAGCAGGCCGTCATGGTCGCCAAGGAGATCAAGGCGCAGAAGTACCTCGAATGCTCCGCCCTCACGCAGCGAAACCTTAAGAGCGTTTTCGACGAGGCAATTCGGTAGGTGGCTCCATTTCTCGGTTCCGACGCCTTCCAGCTAATGTCATCCAGTGCCGTTCTCAGCCCTCGCCCGACGGCCGCACCCCGCAAGTCGAAGAAGTGCACCATCCTATGAGAGGATACGTGTGGGTGTGCTGACAGGAGTAGACGCGTGGGGCATGCGCATTGGACACAATACCCCTTAGTAACTTGATGAGCGACGAAATTTATCCCAACCTGGGCCACATTGGGTCATGGCGTAACTCGGCATTGCACGCAGACTGCATCTTGTTGGGTTTTGGACTCCAAGACGGCGCTTTCAGCTTTGAGCGCACAAAGCATATACACCTTCCAGTCTGGTTTATTGCGTGGAATACAATGGAGCCCGCGGACGATGCGTAACCTTGTGTAGATAATGCAGCGTCTGGGGCCTCTTGAGGTCCAGCTATTGATGAGAAACTCTCCTTTTGTCAGGGAGGAATGGGGAGCAATGGACTTGAATTGATTCTGGGCACTGTAGCTAGCATGGCAATCCTCTTGAGATTTTCCCCTTTCCCCTTTGATCACGTTAGCCCTGCATAGCCGTTATTTACGAATTTTTTTCCCCCTTCACGCGTTGGTCTGTTTCTACGTAATCCCCCGATATCAATCTTTACATGTATGCATGCACATGTGAAGGCGAGGGTCCGGTCGGGTGCTTCCGTTGCGCAATGCAAAAGTAGCGCATCGCGATTACATAACGCGGTACCAAGACAGCTTCCTTCCACCTTCCCCACTAAATCAACTACCCTGTTCCTTGTCTGGCTCGGGATCGGGAAGGCGGAGCAACGCCGCAACTGTACTCTACCTAACTACCCTACCCTACCTACTTGCACGCAACGTCCCTCTCTTTCTGCAAAAGCCATGTTCCACCAGGGCAATCTCCAAAGCGGCATATCGCTCGCCATTCAAGAGCAGAAACTCGTCGGCATTTTGGTTCGAGGTTCGTCGGCGGCTCGTCCCTTGACTTGATGCTTCATCCCCGCTTACCCACCGTCTAGATGATGGCGCCGAGAGCGCAACGTGGGAGAACGAATGGTTACAGAGCGGTTGGGTGGGTACACTTTCAATGCTTAATATCTCCCACGGGAATTCGGTAAACTGAGTATCAACAATTGCAGATAGCGAATTTACTCGAGCAAACTGCCGTTCTCCTACGCCTCGAAGCTGGTTCGACTGAGGCCGGCTTCCTCTCTGCATTCTGCACCATCTCGAGCACGCCGACCTTTGTTGTGATACAGTATGCCTATATACTCTGTTTCTCGTCTTGGTTATTGCTTGATTCGGATATCTGACCATCTGTACAGGAATGGACAGCTCAAGGAGCAGTTGTCGGCTGGGGTGACGGAGGATGAGTTTATCAACAGGGTCCGAGAAGTCCTAGGTGCATCTCCCATACCAGGATCCGCACGATCGTCGTCGGCGAACCGTCAAGCCACTACAGAGTCACAGGAATCTCCTAGTATTCCTCCAACCACGTCGCCGTCACCGAATGTAGCTACCCCTCAAGCTCCAGCTCCAGTCCCAGCGCCCGCGCCCGTATCCGCGCCCATACCCGTACCTACGCAGACCCCAACTCCTCCACCCACCTCCAAAGACAAAGGCAAACAGAAAGCCGTGCCGACACAACCAAATCCTCAAGCTTCAGCTGCGCAGCAAGCCGCGCGAGACGCCCTCCGCAAGAAGAAACGGGAAGAGAAAGAAGAACTCGAGCGCATAAAAGCGCGAATCGAAGCCGACAAAGCAGAACGAAAAGCCCAAGCCGAAGCCCGCAAAGCGGAGCGCGAGCGCGAGCGCCAACAACAATCCTCCTCTTCCTCCGAGCAACAACAACAATCAACCCCGCAATTCCGATCCCCCAGCACAAAAGGCTCGCAAGCCGCGCAAGTCCACCTCAACGTCCGCCTCTTCGACGGCCGCACCGTCCGCGCCACTTTCCCACGCACCGCCAAACTCGAAACCGACGTCCGCCCCTGGGTCGACCGCGAAGCCGCTGCCGCCGCCTCCACCTCGGAAACCCCCCACCAAAAGCAACCGCCCTACTACTTCAAACAGATCCTCGCGCCCCTGCCCTCCCGCGAGCTCTCTGTATCCGACGAAGCGGAGACGCTAGGCGACATCGATCTCGCGCCGTCGGCGACGCTCGTTTTAATCCCCGTGAAGGGCTACACGGAGGCGTATTCGGGGGGAGGGTCGGGCGGGATCGTGTATGGGGCTGCGGGGAATGTGATGGGGCTTGTGGGAGGCGTGTTTAATGTTGCGGGGAGCGTGTTGGGGTATGTTGGGAATACAGTGTCGTCTGTGTTGGGCGGCGGCGGTGGAGAAACGGCAGCGACGGCGAATTCAACGGGGCAGTCGTTGGGGAGTTCGGCGGCGGCTTCGCGGGAGAGTGGTGGTGGGGATGGTGGTGGTGGTGGGAGCGGAGCAACGCCGAATGTGAATATCCGTGTGAGAACGTTGGCGGATCAACGGGCGAGGGATCAACAGCAGCCCAACAACTTTTATAATGGGAATCAGTTGAGTTATGCGCCGAGGGATGATGAATCGAGGAATGAGTGAATGATTGATTGATTGATTTAGTGGGGCGACTTGGGAAAATGAGTGTTTGTTTTGTTTGGATTGGGATTAGGATTTGGATTGGGATTGGATGGGTAAGGAAGGTACTTACTTACATACATACTTGGGGGTTGGGTATATGTATGTAGATTCGAAATTTTATATATATAACGGATTGATCAAGGTTGATTGCAAATATGAATGAAAGAAAATGGTCTCTGCCTCATCTCCTTCGTCTTAATCTTCTTCTTCTTCTTCTTCTTCTTCTTCTTCTTCTTCTTCTTCCCCCTCTTTCTCTTTCTCTTACAGATCTCTCTCTCTCTCTCTCTCTATTATATACATATGTACTTAGGGACAAAATTTAAACTCTTACTTAACTAATATAAACAAATGTCTTTTCTATCTTTCTTCTTTCTTTCTTTTTATATGTTTAAGATTTGTTCAATAATAACAACCACCCTAATTACCCCTTTATCTATCCTTTTATCTGTCCCCTCTATTCATCCATCTATCCATGTATTTACTTTGTTTACTTTGTTTACTTGGGTAAATATTCAACATCTCTCTCTTTTTTTTTTGGTCAGTCTTTTTTCTATCTTTCCCCCTCTCTTCAAATTCCTATGTTATCCCTCTATTTACATGTACCCTTTTTATAATATAAGAAAGAGAGAGAGAAAGAGAGAGAGAAAGAGAGAGAGAAAGAGAGAGAGAAAGAGAGAGAGAAAGAGAGAGAGAAAGAGAGAGAGA
>KZ805645.1:0-33472 GCA_003073855.1 Periconia macrospinosa
TCATGTACTTAGCGACCTCGCGTCTTCCGTAGTCTCCTTCCTCACGGCACAACATAGTATGTTCGCTAGACTATCCTGAGACAGCCCCGTGACACCCTGGGGGTTGTGGCTCCGGCGATTGATCGGTATGCCATTGTACAGGCGAGCGGCCTTTCCACGACCGACGTACTCGCAAATCACTACATGCATGTTAGCGACTGATAAGAGTGGTGATAGTATTTATCAGTCCGAAGTACTCACTCTTTGTGGTCGTAAATGATCATGTGCTCTTCTGACCCAGCGGCTGGGTGTGGCGCCCAGCCGTGAACGTGAAGAGGCCCGAAATGCTTCACGATTTTCTTCTGCTCCTCGAATCCGATGTCGCAGAAGTCTTGTTGACGAAACACCAAAGCTCCCCTTTGGGCCGCGAGCAAAGCAAGCTCATCGAGACCTGCCTCAGAAAGCTGCGACAGTTGAACACCTTCGATCTCGGTGCCGACGTGAGGACTCAGTTCAACGACTTTGGTAGCCTTCGCGAGTAGATTGGGAAATTTGGGGTCTGCCCGATGTCCGGGATCGAAGTGATCAAACAGGCCAATGTCCTCGACCTTCTCTAGCGGGTCGTAGAATGCTGTGGAACATTAACAGATGATCACGCTTGCGCATTTATGGCTGAAGCACCCCACGATGGAGGGAAGTTGTGGACTTACGCATATAATCCGGGTATAAAGGCGAACCATCCTCGTTTTTCAATCTCTTGACCAACTTTTGAGCCAAAGGCTCAGATGCCGCGGTCGACGGTGGTGCGCTTTCAGTCAATCCAGGTGCCATGGCTCTTAATGAATGGAGGAAGAGAACTCTGCCCTGCAATTATCCCGACGCTATGGTATCTTTATATGATTCGTGCGGGGAATGGTAAAATGTACTTCGGAGGTAGTCTTCCTCGGGAGGGGCGTTGGAGTGGACGAAGGGCCGACGTGAACAGCCAAACCTTGGGGATGCGCGTAGCACCGAGGCATTGGACGCCATTGTTCGGCAACGGGAGCAATCGCCGGGAAATGGTGGAGAAAGATGATAGATTGCGATATGATCAATTGATAGTATACGCGGTATAGGACTAGGTGCATGGTGTCGGAAAAGCGGTCTCGGCGATTCTAGCCAATCACATCCAGCTCGCTTCGGCGATAAAGATAAGGCTGGACCCTTGGATCGCACACCACGTGGGAATCCCAACCTCTCCACTCTAACAATCACCACCACCGCAAAACGCTACCCACCATTGGCCTTCTAGTATCATTCTTTATCATCCGCCATGGACAAGCTAGAGAACTGGTTATCAGTGACAATGGCGCTCCCTACTTCCCCAGAGTCGCTTAAGTTGGAGCAATCGCCTTAATTCAAAAGCTGAGCCAACTACCCACATGCCCGACTGCATTGTCCTTTCTTTGATCCGAAAGAACTCATTGAGAGCAATTGCAATTAATCATGGCTTCCATATCGGCATCAGGCAGCTCCGCAACCGACCTTGAGCGCAAACTTCCCGAGAAGACCGGGGGTGTTTCCGAGGAAGTGGGGGACGGAGCTAGCATCGACACTGGCATGCAGCAAAGTGTGTCAGCCGAATATCAGAGATACTTGACGCTCCACGAGCGATTCGAGGGCGATAGGAAAAAGAAGCTCGTCAGAAAACGTGAGTCTACAGCAACTACGCGTCAAATTGAAGTTCTCTGGCGCTAACGACCGCAAAGTGGATTGGCGATTGCTGCCAGTCCTCTCTTTCTTGTACCTGCTGTGTTCGCTTGACAAATCCAATGCCGGTAACGCGAAGCTTTTTGGGTTCTTGGAAGAGGTGGGCATGACCGGCACACAGTTTAATCTCGCCCTCATGTACCTCTTCTTCACGTATGGGCTCATGGAGCCGGTCTCCAATATCGCACTCCGCCGCCTCGGGCCCAAAGTATGGTTCCCTATCATCGTTTGCGGTTGGGGCCTCGTCACAACACTCACTTGCATGGTTTCAAGCTACGCTAGTTTCGTGGTTATCCGATTATTCTTGGGACTTACCGAAGCTGGCCTGTATCCGGGTTCGTACTTCATACTCTCCATGTGGTATACCCCCAAAGAACTCGCGACGAGGATGGCGATATTCTACGGTGCGAACACGGCGGCCGGCGCCTTTGGTGGTGTCATCGCTTATGGTGTTGGTAACTTGGATGGTGCTCATGGTTGGAGGGCGTGGCGATGGCTCTTCTTGATTGAAGGCGTCATAACGGTTGCCACGGGTTTGTGCTGTTTTGGACTCTTACCGTACGTCTTCCGCGTTTGAATCAACGGAGTTGGATCACGGCTAATATTATTAGGCAATTTCCCCATCAATACGAGGGTAAAAAGTCCAAATGGCTCACAGAAGAGGAATTGGACTATGCGCGACTTCGCATCAAATACGTCAACGGACCAAATGCGCCAACCTATGTCTTCCGGTGGTCAGATGTGATAGACGCCGCGAAGGATCGCAAAACCTGGTTGATGTGCATGATGTTCTGGTGGGGTGGATCAGTGCCGACATACTCGCTCTCTTACACCCTCCCAACCATGGTCAAGAACCTCGGGTATAGCGCTGTGAAGGCGCAAGCGATGACAACTCCCCCTTACATCTTCGCGACCTGTGTCTGCGTTTTTGTTGGATGGGCGAGTGACCGGTTTCAGCAGCGCTTCTTCGCCATCATGTCCAGCTACACGCTTGGCTTGATTGGTATTATCATTCTCTGGATCACAGTCCACTACCCTCATCTCAGTGGAGTCTCGTATTTCGCTATCTTCCTCGCTGCCGCTGGATACTCAGCGCAAGCACCTATCATCGGCGCGTGGTCATCCGTCAACATTGTCAACCCTTCGAAGCGCGCAGCGGCCATCGGGCTTCTCATGTTGTTTGGTAGCGTAGGCGGCGGATCTATTGGCTCGAATATCTATCTCGCGGAACAAGCACCGGTATATCCTTTGGGCTTTGGGTTTTCGGTGGGTGCGACTATATTGGGGGCCATGATACCCGGCACGATTCACTGGTTCTTGATGCGAAGGGATAATTTGCGTCGCGAAAAGATGGACATGCATGAGGTCCAGGCTACCTACACACTGGAAGAGTTGGCGGACATGGGCGAGAAATCGCCTCTATTTCGCTATACCTTGTAATCATAGAGCTGCTTTGGAAGAGCCCCTCGGGTGATAGCTTCGTAGATTGATAATGGATTGTAATAAGAATTGTAGTGCATGGTCTTGCTATACTCTTAAAACCTAGCTCCCACATTGACGGGAGTATGTCAATGAAATATGTTGTGCATAGTAAATTTTGGGATGACGCCAGAAGTGGAGCATGCTGCACGCACTCACCACAGGGTTCAACGATGCTGTATTCTAACGCCGATTACGCTAATGTAACTGGGATTCCGAGCCTTTTCCGTCACCGAGATTCTGATAGTCGCATATATAAAACCCCTTCGACCCCCCTCAGACGTCTTTGCACATTGCTCAATCCTGAACCGATCATCCGCCAAGAAATCCACCAGAACACACACCAGACACCACAAGCCATGGCACGTCCACTACCCAGAGGCATCTACACGCCGCTTCCAACATTCTTTCATGATGACGAGGAACTTGATTTGGAAGCATTCCATGCCCATGTCAAATATACTGCCGAGGCGGGCACCTTTCCCGTCACCGCGGGAAGCGCCGGCGAAGCAGCACACTTGGTACGTGGATTTCTGTGCGTGTCGTATTCTGTAGCGGGACAGTCTCTCCGCGGCAGAAGCTTTGGAAATGGACCGGTTCATGTTTTTATGGGTGCAATGTCGTAGAATGCAAGGTCGCGCTTCTACATCATTGAATGGCGCCGAGAGGGTTGTTTCTCGCCAAATCAATACTGACAGTACTAGACGCACGACGAACGCATCGCTCTTATCAAAACCGCCCGCGCAGCTTTAGATTCGTCGAATCTCACCCATTTCCCCATCATAGCTGGAGCTGGCGCTGCCTCGACGCGAGAATCGATAATATTAGCCAAACAAGCCGCAGCCGCTGGAGCAGACTTCGTGATGGTCATTCCACCAGGCTACTACGCATCTACACTAGTCGCCAACCGCGCCAGCCTTATTGACTTCTTCGTCGATATTGCAGAAGCGAGTCCGGTCCCAATTATCGTGTACAATTTTCCTGGGGTGAGCGGTGGTATCGACCTCGATAGCGATATGGTTGTCGAAATCGTCAAGAGGTCCCCAAACGTCGCCGGTGCGAAGTTGACGTGCGCATCTGTTGGAAAAATCACCAGGATAACAGCGGCCGTCGATGATCCTGCCTTCCAAGTAAAATACCCGAGGAAATGGGATGTCGGAAAGGATGGCGCATCGGCTTATTTCCAAGTCATCGACGGATACATCGATATCCTATTGCCAAGCATCGCCAGCGGAGCCGCCGGTGCCATCTCCGGACTCCCGAATTTTGCGCCAGTAAGTTTAACCTCCTCAGCTGAATCACATTGTTCGCTAAATATTCATCAGAGAGTTTGCGTAAAGTTGTGGGAATTGGCATCTTCGGGCTCTGCACCGAGTTCCGACGAATATCGCGAAGCGCGCCGCCTTCAAAATCTCATTGCTCAAACAGATGGGTTCGCGCAGAAAATTGGGTTTTCGGGTACGAAATTCCTTTTGAATCAGCAATTTGGGTATAGCAAGATGCTTCGACGGCCTTTGGTGCCCACGCCGGAAACGAAAACGAAGGAGATATTGGAGAATGAGTGGTATCTTGCGATTATGGCAGAGGAGAAGAAGTTGGTTAGTTCATAGCTTGTAGCAAGTACAGCGAGACTCTCGAGTACATGAGCCGC
Organism: Periconia macrospinosa; assembly: GCA_003073855.1. Taxonomy (NCBI): domain Eukaryota; kingdom Fungi; phylum Ascomycota; class Dothideomycetes; order Pleosporales; family Periconiaceae; genus Periconia; species Periconia macrospinosa. The sequence continues at coordinate 4,859 of KZ805645.1, forward strand.
CGGTATGTAACCAGCTTTGAAAAAAGCGGGCTGAGGCTATAGAAACATCACGGCCTAGAAGGGATTCCTAGTCAGAAGCACATGAAGGAAATCAATTAGATGTATGAGAGAGTATGCGATAATCGGGAATGCTAGACCTAGAACCTGTCCGGATGCTACACATTGTTCACTTGTGATCCCTTCTTATATTTGCAACCCGCTCAATGACTGCAACGCCAAACAACCTGCATTACTTGCCATCACGTGCGGCAGGTGTAACTCCTTCGTATACCTCGACTGTAAGAGCTGGATAGCTAGGTTACAAGATGCACTGTTTTTTCCAAATGTGTTCTGAGAGTATCCAAATGTACGTTACAATCCTTGAACGAACCTTGTACAAGTTTCAATAATTGCAGCGAATGGGTACATGTGAGTGAACACGATAATGAACCTGTATAATAATTTTTCAAGCTAAAAAAACAGGAAGTTACCCACTTTGAGTATGATATTTGGAGATGATCAAGTCAAAGCATTGTAAGAATTTCGCGAAAGATCCAGTGCGCACAATGTTCGATGTTCTGGCACGCTGAGTTACTCAGTGTGATTCTGCGTGTACACAATGAGGTATCACAACCTCCCACAAGCCACCCTTTGTGACTGCACACGAATGAGTGATTAAATTATATCATTATTTGAGGGGCTCACTCTGGAACTGGGTAAAACATCAAAACAGCATCCATTTCGCGCTCAAACTTTACTACTCGATTGTCTTAAAGCTCATGAAGAGTCATGAACGGTACCTTTATTGAAGAAAGGTTTGAACTGGTAAAAGATTATGGATTCGCTGGCGGGAATGGAAATCAGGGCATCGCATTGATGAAAGACACTGCAACAGGCGAGAAAGTTATACGCAAGAAGCCACTCCAACGCACTGGCGCAAAGGAACTACGAACAATGCAGAGGTTTATTGGTCGCTACAATATTGCCCAGTTACTTCGCAATGCCCACAAGTCAAAACCACACTTGGAGAATGCTTCGGAATTATTCGATACCAATATACTGTACATGGAGTACTGTGATTTTGGTAGTCTGAGTGAGCTGATGGAGCGACACAAGGCAGCCAAAAAGAAAGTACCGGAACCTTTTATTTGGCACGTTCTCGTCTCTATCACGAAGGCATTGAGGGAGTGTCATGAGGGGATATATGAGAATGAGAAATGGGTGCCCATCTCACATGGTGATGTTTGCCCTAGCAACATCCTTCTCTCTTCCTCTCCAAGAACAAATCAATTTCCCCGCGTGGTTCTTGCCGATTTCGGCAGCTCAAGCGAGCATGCTGATGAAGCCAATATTCGTGATGGAATGTTAAGTGAGAGGGTGGAATGTGCTCTGAAGCTTGATCTTAGTCGCCTGGTTGACTCGGTAGGCCCTCTGTGCATGTGCGAGACTGGAAAAGACACTTTTGTACCCCTATTTTCTTGGAAAGATCTTGTTGGGGAGAGTGAGTTTGGATATTCCGACGTACTTAAAGCTGTGCTTGAAGCTGGTATGAAGCTTGTGTACGGGCCGAGTTCAGAAGATATTTCACGATTCGGATTCATGTCCTTCGTTGAGGACTCCAGTGCTGCGTTCCTGAAGCAGGAGGTTAATGGAGAGCTTCTCCTACGATAATTATTCTCTACTTGTCCTTTGCTGAATACAATCTAGAGAGAAATTCAATTACATCTTCATTCCCTGGACTGTTACGGGTGTGCTGGATGCTTCGTTGTTAAGTTTTGGAAACCTTCATCTGGTACATGCTTTACTATGAATTCATTGAAACTTGCTTGTTGTATTTTCTCCATATATTTCATAGTTCTCCCCCTCTAGTATCTCTGGTGTTCGTTTAACGATTTTCTCTGTCGTCAAATCATCCACGGACAGTTATGGGGCCTGTGTGCCTTCAGGTCTGCGGGATTAAAGGACGTAATGCAACGTACGTAGGTGGAACAATAGCAAAAAATATCCACTAGCCAATGAAATCTACCTATCAGCGAGGGTAACACTCTTCAAGCAATCTATCAAAATATTTTTGCTCGACAGCTGTCCCCTTAATTAGGAAATTTACAAATTTACAATATGCAATTAATTTTCAACTTCGCCCGCCGAGTTCTAGAGAAAGCCCGATGTGTTTCATCTGCACTTAATCATGTTCCCGATTAGCAAAGATGAACCTCCCGCACTCCTCACCAATCAGGTGCACCAGCCGGGGAAATTGATTCTTGGTCCTTGGGGGCGTGGCGGGCGCCCAATGTGTTCCCGGCCCCCCACATGTTTCGCATCATCCTTCGGCTGTCCACGAACGATCGGCCGCGTGTTTGGATTTTCGGCTTCATCTAGCCGAACATCCAGACACGCGGCCGACCCATTATGTATGTGAATCAATGTCTTGAGTGCAGGGAAGGCAAGCATTAAAGTCTGCTAGGAGGGAGCCGCTATGGTCTCGCGTACGACGCATACCCCACTCGGGCGAACTGAGAGAGCAACGCCTTGAAGCAGGCAAATAGCGGCACGAGCGGTCTCGTGATCGCATAAAATTGGTTGTCGCTGGTGTTTTGTCCATTCGAAACCTGTGCAAGGCAGAAGGTGGAACAATCATGACGCCGTGGCAATGTGCACGACTTTGACTACTAGGGCTGTCGGATGCATGATTTAGCCAAAAACAGGACAGATACTGTGATATACACTTGTGAAACGAAGTAATAAGGATCGAACGAGTTTTGGGAAATTGTGGTGTTAGGGATCTAACATGACATGAGTATAAACTACTGTTCTATCCACGCCACTGCAATTGCCCAGTCGTTGCACTGAACACGTCGCGCATACCCATTAATGCAATCCGCCACACGGTCACTATAGTTATATGCAAGCACGCTCCCCAAAGTGCCTGACTCAATGGGACAGAGCTCACTCTCGTAGGAAATGGTGTGGCGTGAGGAAGTTATCAGATCACTTTTCGTTTTTATACGCCTTGCATTCCGAGTAAAATCGTGCTAGAATATTTGCATATGAGTTTCTGGTAGCACCCTCATAGTGTAGAGCATTGTATGTTGCACTATCTGGAAGGTGGGTGCATAAGGCCTTTACGAGCAGCATCTATCGATCACTGGTGAACTAACCCCCACCCCAGAGGTACTCAGAAAACGGCACCACCTTCTGCGCGCAACAGTGGCATATTTTTGAATACACCACACATATGTCTTCAAACTCAAAGCGATTTCCCTGGTTTTCTACGGAATTGGACAGTTAGAATGTCTTAGATGGGCTTCGGAAGAAATGGTTTTGGTTTGTGTCCGTTAAAGCCAACAGTCATCGGCATGGGTATTCCTCTCGCTCGAGTGAGTGCTACGCCAACTAGAAACACTGAACCCATTGTGAGCTGGTGTTGCCCGTGGTGACAATCGTGTGGGGGCTGTGCGTAAGCCACATTCCTGCCAGAATTGCAAATCTACGAGGGCTCTCCATCTCATTCGCTTGCTACCCTTCTCATATCGTCACTTAGTACATTCGAGGAGTTCCAGGTGACCCAATCGAACAGCGACATCGCTCCTTGGGTCCAACCATCGAATACGAGCAGCTCTCTTCATCGGGTATTTTCGAATGCCCATAAGCCCATCTTCGAGCAGTGCCTCACCCGGTGCACAGACCGAGGGTTAGCGAGGAAACTATCTTGCCCTTAGACACGATTCAGCGCACCTACCACACTGGCATATAAGATCTGCCGACGATAACGACATCCTAGAGTGTGAATAGAATAGGAATAGTTGTTATGGAGTGTAAAAGGCGTTCTAGCATCGATATCCGTCCTCCCCTTTATCTTTTTCCGATCTTCCCGCTCGTCTAACCCATTATTTCTCCATACTCTTTCTCTCACGCATGTTTCCTTACCTAATCTATTGATATGTATGGAATGGAAAAATAAGAGTAATGAGTCAGGAAGGAAGTGCACGAATGCATAGGGAAACGAGTACAGTGAAGTAATTGCTATAAAATAAAACAGCCCAAAGGTGTCAGTTTGAATAATCCCATAAACGAAGAATAGCATGAGAACGCGCCACGGAAAAAGGCCGGATAGAGAGTCAAGTTGAGGAAACTAGTGCTTGCTGCTAGCGAATCTCGGTTCTTCTCTCGGCGTACAATGCTTGCCACATCTGCCATAAATTTGGTCAACTACGAACTAGTCTACTTATCATTAAACAGCCGAGAGTATTCAATCTGGAAGAACAACAGGATAGAACTGGACAATGAAGAAAAACGAAGTTTGTTTCTATAGAGTAGTGACAACAATCGAAGCCGCGAGGTATTGACTGAAGACCTTGATGGGGCGCCAGCAGATTATGTTAAGGTCGCCTCTAAAATGCCCGAAGGTTTCCAGCTAACGCACTCAAATCGAGTGAAGAGAAACGGTAACATCTCAATCTTGGGTTCAAATCCCGTAGAAAAACGGTAAGTGGTTAGTATTTGAAATCGATCGAGAGGAAATGGATGTATGGCACGAGACGAGGTCAAATGCCTGGTTTACATGGGAGATGTTACGGGCGTAGTATCTCCCCAAGGTGTTGAAGTGTAATTTGAACGGACCCTGATTCGTGTCTGGGAAAGGGTTCAGGAGCATGATTGGATCGCAGCATTTGCCTCCACTGAGTTATTGCTAATCAACACTATGGGGCAACATGCTCCAAGCTTCAAGGGTCCAGTTGATCACATCTCGTGTCAAAATCGGCATTCCACATAGCGGCAAATTCCTAAAAGCCCTGTTTGTCGATTATTGTTGCTGATCTCGATATTCATCGGCAAATCAGTAAAACAAATAAAACCACGAGTAAGTGTCGTTGCTATCGCGGCATCCCGTTTCATTGCAATCTTATGCGGAGTCAACCGCACTAAGCCAATTGAATTGTTTGCTGCTTCACCACGTGGATTTTGTTTCAAGGCTAACTTGAGACCCACAAAGCTACCACATGACGTGCAGATATACCACGCTGCTTTTGGTATTTGTTCCGGGTGTCACTTTTGACTGAACGGGAGAGGGAGCATGGATTCAAATCACATGAGTGGATCATGGCCCCATGCGGAGGCTGTGATCCCCAACGCAGGATGTATCCGGGATCTCCAGGTCTGCCCTGTATCTTCAAACGGGTTGGTCAGGGCATATGAAGCCGCTTGTACCGATCTCTCGAAGCAGCTCATCGTAAGAAATATCCGCCTCCTCAAGTTCAGCCTCATCCAACGCCTTCCACAAGGTGCCAAATATGTCTCTCAATAATGATGACGCATTCTTTTTAAAAAAGAAATGAAAATGCTGGCTAAATGTACGCTTTCCGGCGGCTAACACTGGATCCGAAGAATCTCATGGAATAAGCGGACAAATAGGAGATCTGCGCCGAATGGAGATTCGTACAGGTATGTCACTGACTGACGATCTCTCTTGCTTTGGTCATAACGACTGAGTGTAGGTAGAACGTATGCATAGACACCGAGGAGGAAGGAGTAGAGAGTGGGAACACTGCTACTATAACCAATGAAGAGAAAAGAAAAGAGAACAAGGTAAATAAAGTTCGGGCTTCTTCAACAAACTTTTTGACCCTTGCCCGTATTCCAAGAACTATGCACCTATGCTATCATTATGCTCACCGCCAAACAGCTCCAGGTGGAGCTGGAGGCCTCACCTTCCCGTTGAATGCTAGAATAGGGTCGTCCATCCAGTGGTTTTGCGATACAGTTATTCGTGATACCAGTATTAGTCGAGGTTTCAAAAGAAAATGAAACTAAAGATCCCCATAATGTTGTCTACGCGACCGCAGATGCCATTTGTGTTTGTGCTCTTCTTTTCGGTATTATTTGCAATCGGCAAGCTAGAACAGACCTGAGACAAGTAATTCGGCAGTCCTTCTGCCCATGGCCAGTCCGGAGATAGGGTATCGCACTTTTGTCCGTATCGGCTGCAGGCCCGGTGGACTAGATCACATTTTTCAGGTTAGCCAGGGTATTGACGAAAGATCAGATGCGAACGGAGTGGCGCAATCATTAACTGACTGTGTTATAGTTTGCGCTCAGTCATCCTCTCCCTCACTACGACCACTACCCCTCTCACGGTCGAAGCTCTCTCAATGGTTAGCTACGTCAGTTTACAGTAGTTTACATTGAGGAGGCGAACCCCGCTTGAAGTGACCTGATCAATTTCCGTGACCCCATCGATTCAATCTTCTTTGATCGGGTACATGTAGCCGCTGCGTTCAACCGCTGGTTTAGAGTGATGATGCTGGCCCACCATCTTGACTCTTGAGTTCATGGGTGATGATCCTTAACTCTGTGCCTCAGGCGATAACTGCGTGCCTCAGGCGATAACTGCAAGGTCTAGAGCGCGGAAGATGGGAAAAGTTCGCTTGGACGTTGTCAACGGTGAACATTGCCGTGCATGGTAAGTTGCAGAAAGTTTATTTTGGCGGGAGGTTCATCGCGACCCGTCCCCGTTCTTTGTCGCGCAATCACATCCGTTGCATGCCCAGAAGGTGGAGTACAGCGGGTGAGCGTGTAAAAGATTACTTGCTGGCTCGTGAGGCCGAGAAAGCCCCGCACGTGCTCCACCACGGGCAAGGTTTATGAAACGTGGGCACTGCATGGTACCGTTGCACGGTTCATGAACGGCTCCTGCACGGCACACCGCCGTAAAATGGATCCCAATTACCTGGCTTTTGAAATTGCGCAATGGGACAGAGAGTCTAAAATTGCGGATCCATACTCGGTATATACTTGTACAAAGGATGTTGGGAGACCACTAACTGAACAGAGCCAAAACACCGAACCGTCCAGTTCGTTCCTCTGCGCCTCGCGTGCTGCCGTACCTGGCACGGCACCTGGGCGGCTTAGCACCATTTTGCTGTGTACAAACTTTGTGCATAAGTTACAATTTACAAGTTACCCCACCGAAAGCAGAGTCCCGATTCGCGGGGAGAGGTAATGTTTATCGAGCCACAATATGATCTTTGTAAAAGTGATTAAACCCTACCCTAACTCTGTTGTGGCGCGACACTACTGCTGTACATTCAACGTCAAATGAATGACATCGGCTGTCTAAGAATAGTCGTTTTGGCTGCACCAAACTTGTTTTCCTGTTCATTGATGTCCTTAACTGCATGTTCTGTCCCGATTTCGGAGCTTCGACAATGTGATGAACTCAAAGGATTCGCAAAGACCTTGTCAGAGAAAAAGAGAGAGATAGAGGGACTGAAGATTTGGTCTGTAACTAACCTACGAAGGGTAAGGGCTGTCGATGAAACTAAAGTCATCAACCGCCGCTCTTGCACTAGAACGACTAGTTGTTCTGACCGCCCATGACTCTGTCTGCGTAATGCAATCCGATTCAGGCCTCCTGTGGCGGTCGTATTGCACAACTCGTCACACGCTATGCTTCCCGCAAAAACGTGGTAGTTATTCGAATCATGGACGAACGAACCAAAGCATATATGGGGTGCGCCAGCTCGTGTACGTTCCATCTTATGGGCTATTGCGCATTCACTTCCTCAAGATGCCCGGCGGTATACATCCCCCCTTGGAGGTTATCGCTTCATGGCCGGCTCCAAACTACCACAATCCAGCGAGGAGACCAAGAGCAACGACTTATCTGGCCTGTGTTATGAGTCCTATCGCCACATTCTTCATATTTGCCCGGCTATGGGTTCGTTTCTACATGCAACGCAACGCTGGGTGGGATGATTGGCTCATGGTGGCTGCAACTGTGACTATTCCCCTTCTCCAATATTGAACTCATTTACTTACTGTGTTGCAAAGCCATTCATAATCGCTTTATTTGTTCTTATCCCATATAGTAAGTCTCTGCAGCCCCATCACACACTCGCCACCTGTGGACTCCCTCGCCCCCAGATGCGACTCAAAAAGCAGAAGACTAATTCACCGCAGCGGCCGACTACCCTGAGCCTGCGATGCACATATGGGATGTCGATCTCACTATATTTACTCGCCAGCGGAAGCTTCTTCTGGTCATAGAGGAGGTCTTTGTCGTTGGAACAGGCTTGGTTAAGGTCTCCATTCTTCTTTTCTTCCGCCGACTAGGCTCACGTGGCGTCTCCAAAACGTTCAGAATAGCCACCTGGGTTGCAATTATAACGACTGCATTGTCGACGGTCGCCTTTGCTATCGCCCCGCTTGTTGGATGTCGGCCTCTCTCCGCCTATTGGGATCAGGTTGACGTGATCAAAATAGCAACGGGATACCAATACCACTGCTTCGACGAAGCTGCCGACATAACCGTAGCTGGTATTATTTCTACGATTCAAGATGTCGTCGCTACAATATTTCCCAATTTGATCTACTGGAAGGCCCAAATCCCAATTCGTCAAAAGGTTGCCTTGTTCAGTATTTTTGCTATTGGTTATGTGGTCGCTATATTCGGAGCTCTACGGACCTACTCCCTTGCGTATCTGTTTTACGGAACCTATGATGTTTCATGGCAGTTATGGGAGATTTATAACTGGGCGACGCTCGAACTACATTTTGGTATTCTATGTGCAAATGCCCCGGCACTCAAGGTATTCGTGAAACGGTACCTTAACATCACCGAGATCGTGAGGTCGAAAGAGTCATCAAAGTCGAGGTCTCAGCAGAAAAGCGCAAACTCCAACAACACCAACAGCAGCCGGCCGACTGTACCCAGCTCCAAGGGAACTAGCTCGAAGGGGCCCGGCTCCAAAATTGCATTCTGGAGGAACTCGTTCGCGCACCACGGCTATGTGTCGCAACCCACCCAAATCTCGGTAGATGAACACGGTGGCATCCGGGTGAACACTGACGTCGACGTGACGGAGCGCGAACAGTCATATGACTCAGATGATAGCGATAGAGAACGGGCGAATTTTGATATCGAGATGGGGATGATGCCCGGGGTGCAATCGCCACCCGTCACCAGACCTCCGCCAGCATCGCTATCCTTCACCCAATCTCCACCATCACCATCCTTCATCCAACCTCCGCCATCGCCAACCTCTACCCAACCTCCACCATCACCATCCTGCATCCAGCCTCCAGCACCACCATACTACTCTCAAGCTCCATCAGCAGCATCATCCCTACTCCAGCTTCCCGGCCCACTTCCTCCTGTGAACACTGGACCTCATCGGTGGAGACTTTCGAATATCAGCCAGTTTGAGGGCGAGACTTTGAGTGAAGGATTCCGACATTACCGGCTTGAAGTTTGAAGAATCAAGCGCACTTTATGCCCTGTGAAGCATTATGATGGTAATGAAAGCATCAATTGTAAATAGCAACGACTCAATTATGATACCCATTCCTTTAGTTAAACATTTTTCACAAATCCAGATTCTCAAACACATGTGTTACATGATGTATTTATTCCCTGAGCTCCCAACTGGCATATTACACGTATAAAATTTCGGGTTAGACTGCAGAGATCAGGGTCCGTATGATCCCGATTCGACTCTATGTGGCGCATTAAGTGTGTCTGGGCATGTAATAATGTCGTCAAATAAGAAAAACATTGCGGGCCCGTAGGGCGGCGAATAGGATACGATGAAGTCAGTCGGGGCTTCTCGGTGCTTATGTAGAAGAACCATGTCCGATAGCCCAATCGATGCCGTGATCTAGAACAAAATTTCCTCAAATTAGAATAACGTCGTTCAGTCATATACCACTAGGAAGCAATGACCTGAAACAATGACCTGATCTCCTTCGGGAATGTGCCTAAGCAAATGGATGCGCGCGTGAAACAAACTGGGGAAGTTGAAGCACTATTTCTCCATTTCTAGTTGTGCTTCTACTATCGGGTGGGCCCGTGAGGCGTCAAATTGGTCCTCTTCTCGCAGACCTAGCGTTGGCTTATTAGCGTGATAAGTAGTGTCAAAGCACTGCGGTAGCTATCGTCGCAGCATGACCGCTGTGCTTTTCTTGTTATGTACCTATGAGGGTCGCTGTGATTGACTTTCCATTTCATATGTTGGTCTCAGGGGAATTCAGACTGAATTATTGAGCAGTACTTACAAATTGCGATAAAGCTCAAGGAGATGAATTCCGTGCTTTCAGCAATCTAGCGCCGCAACATCCTTGGTCTAGATAAGGATGCCTAGTGTCAAGGATGCGAAGATCTAAAACATATATCCGAATCTAAAAAATCTCTTTTTCTGTGTGAGGGGGCGCATATTCCAAGTGGATCGCAGTTGAATAATTCATTCTTAATAACTAACTGTACACATACAAAGGAAAGGTTCTATATTGTGGTCGTCAATTAGAGGCGGTGTTTCTACTTAGACCTCATCACCAGTAGAATAGCTCTTGCGGGAAGTGCCATATTTCCATGGAGGTCAGCAAACATCATCTCGCTGTTGCCACAAGTTTGGCCTTTTTTTTATCAAACCGCCACTGTCAAACACCAACTTCTTCAACATGACTCTGCATGGTTTTCGAGGGCGCTCTGCTTCTGTACTGGGTTATTTGGTTTTTACCGGTTTACTTCCTGGGTGTTTTGGGTATTCAACTTTGCAGTCATGTCAATCAGCTTCCATTGGACATTCTTCTCATTCCTTCTAGAATACTAGCAGCCTGAATTCGTCTCCAAGTCCAGAGAATATATACCACACATCGTGCAAGGTTCTCCCTGATTCAGGTTACACTATTCAACCATCTCAATTTCAGCTCGCACATCCCGGCATGGGTACGCTTATCGATTATAACATCTTTAGGTTGGGAGTTATATCGCTATCTGTGCTCCGCGCAATACAGTCAGCGCTAACTGATTACAATGTGGCCAAGACAACAGCAATGTATGCCTTTGTGCGGGGTTATGGAGGGGTCTGGGGTGTACCTATCCGTGGTTGAATGATGGAGAAGCTCCTATCTCGTGTCGCCGGCTCTAAGGCACAAAACAATTAACCGACGGCATGCATTCGAGACCGGTTCGTTTAGGCATCATTTTGGGGCGGAGTGCAGGTGAGATGGCTTCAAGATAGCAAACGATGTGGGGGTAAATAGACCATTCGGCAATAGTTTACTCCTTTCAAAGCGATGACAAATCATCACTGTGGCGTAGGCTGATAGAGTATAGATAGCCAGTCAACCCAATATTTTCTTCGCATACATCCATTGTAAATTCATTCTTGCCATGGCTTCCCATTACGAGATTATGATTATCGGTGCAGGGCCCGCTGGCCTAAGTACCGCATCTTCGATTGTACGCCAGGACCACAAGGTTTTGCTTTTTGATTCAGGAAGCTATAGGAACGCTGAAAGCAAATATATGCACACTTTACCTACGTGGGACCATCAAGACCCGCTAAGGTTCCGTGAAGCTGCCATGAAAGATTTTGACCGTTATGGGTCTGTTTCCGTCGAGAAAAAACATGTCGAAAGTCTGAAGAAGTGCGACGACGGGCTATTCGAAGCTAAAGCTGGGGAGAATACGTGGAGGGCCAAAAAGGTGGTGCTTGCCACTGGGGTCGAGGATGTCTTTCCAGAAATCCCCGGGTATTCTGATTGCTGGGTCTCGGGCATGTAAGTTACCCATCACGTGATCACGCTTCCAGATCTTGCTTATCCACGCCAATTTATGTGCTAACCTGGGCTCACTACAGATTTCACTGTCTGTATTGTCATGGCTGGGAGGAGAGGGGTTGTGAATCGGCCGGCATGCTTGCTGAAGGAGATACTGGGAATGTCGTCGTGGCACTCCATTTTGCGCGCCAGGGACTGCGAATGGCGAAGCAAATGACACTTTACACCAATGGCAATACGCAGCTGGCTCAAGACTTGACAGAAACCCTCCAAGCCGCTCCTGCACCGATGACAGTAAATTCTAAGAAAATCAAGAAGCTTGTCAAAGCTCCTGAACGTGCCAGGATAACCCTAGAGTTCGATGACGGAACGAGCATCACCGAATCGTTCTTGGCACACAAACCGAAGACCAGGTTGAAAGGCGATCTCGCCGAGCAGCTAGGGTGCGAACTGTCGTCCGCGAAGCTTGTTTCTGTCCGTCCCCCGTTCAATCAGACTAGTGTTGACGGTGTGTTTGCTGCGGGTGATTGCGCTAGCCCCATGCACACCGTCACTGCAGCTCTCTACTCTGGAACTTGTGCAGGAGGCGGCGCACCTCTGCAGATCCAGGCGGAGACATATAAGCAAAAAGCTCTATTTTAGGTCCCGATTGATCTACCCCTAACCCTAAGCCACCAGCTGAATAGCCTGTCTACTACATTTCGTACAATGTCAATCTTTGTGGGCAGGTACGGAGAGCTTTACGGCGATATAAACGTATTCAACTCTTTCCTTCCTCGCGTAGAATATTGGTTTGGAGCTCTATCTGTTGGTGTACGCCAACATGGGTACAATAGCTAAACACCCTCTGGCCGCCCAAAGTGTCGGGATCTGGAGGATACCGCGGAACCAGAACACCAAAGTTCGAGAATCTCAACAGTCCAATGTAGATAGAATGTCTTGTATGCCACAGTACGGAGTACATTCTCGCGTGATGCTTAGTGATACAGTATTACGAAGTACCTAGTCTTCTGTTTCGGATCCAGCACAAAAACTGCTCCGCAGTAGAATGGACTGAGACATTCAGGCGCGTACAATGAAGCTGCTACATTGCGGGTTATCAAAGAGAAGACGACGATTATGCACGTTCATTATCAAGCAACAACAACTTGAGCTTCGATAACCCGGGGCGCAGTTTCACCGATTTTGGAATATTGATCTGCGATTCAATGTTCGCTAAGTCCTGACTCAGCAGATACTGTACATGACTTCACATGGCGAAGACGCCTCCTTCAAAGCCGAACCACTGAGATTCCAGCACACATCCTTCCACCCCTAAGGAGAAGACTATTGTTTCACGTTTTGTGTATCTCCTTATTGCTTATCAAAGATCGCGAAGGACTTGAAAGAGGGTTATTTCACATCGCAGCCCTCGCACCCACATCAAAATGCGTCAAAGAACACTATGCCTGTTCCAGTCTCGCAAACGGGTTGCATAACAATGTTAAATCCAGAATACTAGGCTATACCCGCTTAGTGGGCAGGACGTGGCGGAAGTGTACCATATATAGCGCTAGAACGAGAGGTGGAGCCACCCGTTGATATGTGGCGTTTGGGCGTCATTGGTGGCGAATTGCTTTCGTATTTTCCAGTACCATATCAAAGTAAAAGTTTTGTAATCTGTCGCACAAAACCACTGCCTTTTAGACCTCTCGGATCACAGAACATCCAAAATCACTGATACAACGACTGAAACCAGCTCGGATCAGGACTTACTATTGCCCTAGTGGATTTCCTTTGTATATAAGACTATTTCTTTTGTATCCTAGAATAGACAGTGCAATCAACTCTTATTTCACACTCAGTATTCGATTCTTACTCCGCATATCCTTCGACATAATCAATAGCGATATATCCGTGGAGACAGTACCTGTACATGGTTTGAACTTTGAAAAGCATTCGCGAAGGGGGAAATAACATCCAAACAAATTATGACACAACATGTATCCCCGATATTCAGTGGCCCTCACCTGCCAATAGTTATTGAAATACCCACGCAGTAAATATAGTAGGCTAGTACTCTTCCACCGTTCCTTAGTTCTACGAGGAGTTAGTAAAGGGCAAGTTTATGAAGAGAATTTTGCCGTACCGAGAACCAAGTATCATGTGAATCGTGTTGTTTCTTCATGTGGTTAGCAAATCCCTCCACGTAATGACCACGCTCGCGATGACCTGCTGCACCGCGATAGGTGTCATAACCAATATAACGCGATCCCATGTCTTCTCGAGCATTTATGACGGTGTTTATACGTAAGTATCTGATTTAAGAAATAATTTGGCCGCTCTACTCACTCGTCAAATGCCTTTGACGAGCTGTCGGCCAGATCGGCTGCTCTCTTGTGCCATTGCCGAGATTCGACAGGTTTCCCTACATAATCATAAGGACTCTCGAGGCGATCTTCCATTTCCGCGCTCAAAGCTTCCCCGGAAGAATCAAGACGTCGTGCTGATCCAATATGGTTGTTGTATGCATCGTCACAGGCGCTAGCGCTGACTTCTAGGTCGTGGTAGTTATCACTGCGGTGGTGAAAGTCGCTGTCACGAGGTGGGCCTGAGTTGAATATATAGCTGCCAGTGTGGAAATGATCTCGATCTATGGGAGCTCGTACGATAGTGTTAGGATCCATGGCAGTTCTGTAGTCATCAAAATCGGCTCCCCCGAGAATTGGGCTGCTTCCCGCGACCGATCCCGCGTCATACCGTGTAGAAGCTGAAGGAATGCCAGTGATGTATCTATCTCTTTTGGAGCTGCTTGATCGAATCGGCGGATAGGATGATGAATATTTGCTTGGGTTGGGAGCACCGAATCTCGAGGAGCTATATTCCTCGGACACTGATGGCGCGATCCAATCAGTACTTCTATCTTTGGTTCAGCCACGCATTCCACAAGAACGCCAACATCCAGATTATCGATGTTGTTTAAAAATTACAAACGTATGAGTAACCAAATGTCTCTCTTCTATCGAGGAAATCGCGGTGGTCGTATGGTTTCTCAGATGCAGCGTAACTAACCCGCTCTTCTTCGCCGAACTCGAACTCGGAGGAGTAGCGCCTGTGAGACATTTTGTTTTGGGCAGAAACTCGTAGATAAGAATGAAATTTAATTAAATGTAAGCGAAACGTTAGATATGATACCGATATGCGCTTTTTCCCTGCTTCTATATACTCCAAGGTCTACCATGAACTGCTGCGCGCGACATGCGGCGCAGTCAGGGTATTTTGAATTCATAGCTTGCTTCAGTATTTGTTTCCAAAGATCCTTCATGCAAGATTTAAATAAGTCTGAAGCACTACGCATCGAGGATTTACAGCTCCTGATGAACTCTCTTGAGCCTCGCGCGCGCGTGCCCAGACATATGTGCATCAGGGTCGACCACCGGGCCGCGCCGAAGAGCCCGAAGTGCAGCGGCAACAAAAACAACTCTCCAGCGCTAAAGAACGAGGCTGAGGCTCAAGGACGACCGGCGCCACCGTGTAAGCACCCAGGGCTGGAAGAGATGATCACGGGATCACGGGATCACGAGCCCCAGGATCTATTGGCTAGCTAAGCCGCCGCCCTTGACTCACGGAAAAAAACCGCAACCCAACCTCCATCTTCATTGTCAAGCCAACAACTGAATCCACGAAGACTATATCCCAACCAGCAACAATGGAAAACTTCGCAAAGGGTCCGCATTTACTGCCGATGGAGCTCCAGCAAAATATCTTCTTGCACCTCCATCGGACAGACGACATTTCCGCAGCTGCCTTGACATGCCGTTCGCTTTTACTCGCCTTCCTCGATGCTAAGTCAGTTATCGAAAACAAAGTACTGCGCAATGAAATTAGGCGAGACGTATTGCCTAAGGCTCTAGCTGTATTGAAGAGTGCACGCATGCTCCGTCAATCTCAACGCTCGGTCTTGTCTATCCAGGAGTTTCTCGAGGAAAATTTTACTTTTCGAACCGAGCCACACTGGCAGCTCCCATCGACCGACGTGTACGCTTTAAGCCGCTTGAACGGCATTATTACACGGTTTGCGCGAAGATATATCTCGTACGCCCTCAAGGAAAGCCCGAGAAGACAGGAAGATGTGGAAAGACGACCTTCGAAGGACGAAGTTGCGCGAGTTCACCGCGCATTCTATAGATTCGAGCTTTGGTGCAATCTATTCAAAACTCACAAGACTAATGAAACCATACTAGAACCTGATCAACAACGCGAGGTCTTCTTTGACAGATTTTCGCCCTGGGAAAACGAGCAGCTTGCCTGTATCTATGATTACCTCGCTCGCGCAATTCTTCCTGCCTTCAACGACGTTGCCGAACACGACGTTGACTGGGGAGCAGTGCGAGTGGAGTACGGAGACAGTATTTCAACTGGCTTTATTCAGTACGCACTTTCCATGGGATTGGTTCAAATTCATCGAATTATAACGGCCAAAACATTCGATGCGCGTCACGAGCTTCTTTGCTCAGAGAAAAAAATATATCCCAATTTCAACCTGCAATTTCTTTTCACTTGCCTCGACTGCACGAGTAGCAATGGGCTTAACCATACACCGCTTCAACAATTTACGATCGAGGACAACGCAACTCAGCTCAAAAAAGCCTTCTTTGATGATCCTGACCCTGGACCTGAGAGCTGTTGGCGATGGGCTCACGCCGAGGACTATGTAGTGAACTTCGTCAATTCACCTTTGCGCATCTCTCTGCGCAAATGGGGCTACGTTATGTGGGACCGGGCTACACTTGATTCCTGGCAGGTTTTACGGACAAGATGGGTTCCCCCTAGTAATTCAGAACAACAAGCTGCTAGTGAGCTTCGCACGAAAGTACGCGCAGAGCAAGAGTTCTCCTTCCGCCGCAGATATGATATTCAAGCGGCCGGCGGGAGTGGTTGGTGGAGTGTAGGAGATGAGAGTAAAGTCAAGTGGCCGCATCGCCGGACACGTTCACCTCAAGTTGAAGAAAAAACGCCAGAGTCACTGGCTGATGCGAAACGTATAATTTCGGGTATTAAGCTGCCCACTACAATAGCAAGAGATCAAAACTAGAATAGGACATAATTAAAATTAAAGACTTCCAGGGGCTTGGATACTATTTTGTCAAACCTCGAAATACCCTCCAGATACTCCTAGATTCTTTCTTTTTCTACGTCGTTGCCAAATCCGGCCCTTGGGAAAACACCCGTCCACTTGCCATCGCCTACTGTCATGGAAATGATTTCAGTCCATCGACTCTACCGCGCGTGCAATACGTCGCTAAAGACATCCTAAGCCTTCTCAAGATCATGGCTTCGCGTGCGAGTCACTCTGCACTCGAAATAGAATGCGCGCGGGCAACAAAACTGGTATCTTCAGCAGCGCCAGGAAAACGCGGACACGGGAGAATAGTCGCCCCAACCTCCCTTTGCGGGTACTTCGACCGGTATTGGGAAATGCAAGCCCGTCGAACGAGGGCGGCGCAGCTGGACCCCGAGATGATGCTGCAAGGCACCTTCCTGTGAAGCTTCCATTCAACCAGACGAGCAGGAGCGACGATTTGAGCGCTTACGACTGCGCAAACCCCATACAGATGGTGATCGGGTTGCCATGATGAATAATTGATTGATGCCTACAAATCTAACTATCTTAGAAAGGAAGGCGTCGAATCAACCCATCCTCAAAAGTATGGGACGCAAAAGGTTCGATTCTCTTTGGCGTTGCTTACTTCTTGCGCACCACGGCAATGTCCGCCACCATGCGGATTTTGTGGATGCCATCCTCAAACTTGTGCATATCGCTCTGGGCAAGCTCATGTGAGATGGATGAAATGGCCTCATCCCATCTGTCTTCGTCGCGCTGGGTCCAGCCACCAACGGGGGTAGCCAAAAAGGTCCACGCAATACGCGCCCACCTCTCGAGATCTGTACCCAGATTCAGCCACGCTGCCTTATCAATATACTGTACGTCTTCCCAACCAGCTTCAGTAGTGACTTGCTCGATTCTCTCCTTGCCATACCAGCTCTTGCTCAGGAAAGGGGCCATAGGCTCGTCAGTACCCCGGGTCTTGATGTGGGCGTTTTCAAGGGCAACGTGCCTGGACCAGGGTAAGAGAAGGATTTGGCAGATGGGGGTAAAATTACGGACCATGGCATAGATTTCCACACACCAATGACACCAGTACCTCCAGGCTTGAGTGTCCGTAGAATGTGCTTGGCCGCAGCAACGTCGTCAGCCAGGCCAGCAAAAACGAAGCTGGTAATGGATAGATCGAATGCTGCGTCTGGGAAACTAAGATTGCATGCATCCATTGTATCAACCTCAACCTTGACAGGTGGCGATGATATTTTAGCGAGCTCTGCTTTAAGTTGAGCTTGGAACATGGGATTAACGTCCGTAGCGTACACCTGGGCGCCCACAGGTGGAGGATCCAACGCCAGGATGGCTAGTGTAACAGCTCCATAACTGCAGCCGTTATCGTGCACAACAGAAGTAGATGTTAGGGTAGGAAGTTCCCGTAGGAGGCTTTGGGCAATAGTGTCGCTAACATTGCCCTGGAGCTCTTGGAGAAGTGCTCCGTGAAAGTTGAGGGCTTGCTTAGGGACGAATGGAGTAGCCATATTGTTTCTGCAACAATGCCAGGTGGTGTGGATAAGGGAAAAGGACGCTGAATTTTATGGCGCGTGTTAAAGCAAATCATCAAGTTTATAAACCTAACCCTAATCTACCCCAGAATATGATTTGAATTAACTGTTGCCCAATGTGGTATATGGTACTTGGGGCTGCAACTCTGGGCTTTCGGAAGGTGTGCGGGATATATAGGAACTCTTCGCTAATCGTCGCTAGGTAGCCAAAAGGTGCTGCGCCACAACACACCCCAAAGAACAGGAATCCTGCATGAGCTAGATAGAAAATGATGACGTGAGTAGTATGCGCAAAAGATAGACATCTCCGAAAAAACCCTCGATTCACGACCGCTGCCATTGTTTACTGGGCCGGCAAATGGGTAGGAGTTGGGTCGGGGTCACATTGACATGGGCAGCCGTAGGTTGACTAGGGGTCAGGAGCGAATAAGAGGGGTGAGATAAGGTGCTTTCACCCTATAAAGTATACCTAATGGGTATACCCTTCACCGCTACCTAACTACGCCGCCTGGTCAGTGCGACCCCGAACATAACCTCTACCTATTTGTCAGCCTATTCTCTACGGCCACCTAAGCTATCTGCTCTCAGTTCTGTGCTGGTGACGACCTGAAGAACTACGAACATAGAGTATTAGTGTGATCAGAGAGATTTGTGTAGACTACATTGGGGCCATTGGATGAGGCAAAGAGGAAGCTTACGTTGGATAGGGTGTATGATTGGAGTTGAATCAGGGAGTCGTATGAAAGGATGGAGGTCAATTAGAATGCTGGGAAGTTTTTGTATCTATCAAGTGAGTAGCGTTATTCAGTGTATGGATATAGACTAAGATTTGAACGTTGTACGCCATTGGAAGTGATTAGTAAGTGATGGAATTTAGCTTTCGTTGGAGTTATTTGTCGAGGGATGGTTATGTGTTGTATCTGGGAGAATGCCGAACATATAGCATGTAGATCATTGAGGATAATTTGATTGTAGGTTCAGTACGCTGTGAACTCATTATATACTGTAGGAGAGGAATGAATTTCCTAATTCCAAGATCAAGGACAAGCGGAATTCGAGTTACTGTTCTGCCTCAAACTCAATATGCAGATCCAATGCGCGAGGGAGTATCTGATCGACCACCAATGCTCCGGCTCCAGACTCAAGCATGCCCTCAATCACGTGTTTGGCACCCTCCAACACCTGGGAAGTCACCTGTACTCCTGGCAGTCTAGCCTTAGGCATATCACCTATTTGCTGAGTCGAAGTGGCTGTCATGAGCACGTAACCCACAACAAACGGCAACTGGCTTTCCTTGTCGAGGTATTCAGGCCCATATATTCGAATAAGGTCTGCGCGGCAATGATTCTTCACCACACGCAGCAAACGCCAGCATTGTCGATGCATCCGAAAGTAGTCAAAAGAAACCTCAACCGTCTCGGCGTGAAGCAGATCGCGAACAAGGCCAACACATTTATTGACGGGGAGCTGCTTCTTCGGCGCAGCCTTGGTATCTCCACCAATGTCCTTGTACACTTGCTCCGCGTTGTCCTCGGCGTCCAGCTCGTAATCCCAGGTACTGTTGTCAAGGATCTTCTGAACATCTTCGGCACGAATGTCCTTTGGCCCGTTGGCTCCACAGATGCGTGCGCGGAAGGTTTGCAGCACAGCACCGAGCTCCTTCAGACCCTTTGGACCCTTCTTGGAGAGCGTTAGCCCCTTTTTCGTGCGTGTTGATCTTGCTAGATTTGCGGCCGATGCACCCATAGCAAGGGCAAAGCGTTTCAGGCACTCGTCGGATGTGGTAGGTGCTTCTCCGATGAAGAACGTCTTCGGGTCATGTAGGCCAATGACAACTTCTAGGTCCTTCCACCTCATATCTGTGCGGGAACGGCCTCCCACCGCGTTGTAAAGATGTGCGCACGACATGACAGCTCCCCAAGCGTTCACAAAGGCGATGCTGAACTCGTGAAACTGCATTAAAGTCCAGTACTTCCACAAGCCGCACCACCAAGGGTGCTTGCGGAATAGATGAAACGGTTCGGGAATGAACTTGCGTCCCATCTTCGGCGCGTTCTCTCTTTGGTGATCCTCGTGCACCCAGAACTCGATCGTATCAACAAAGCGCTGCATCGTCTGGTCATTCTGTACGGGCCAGGTTTCCATTGCTATGTCGGTATGGAACTTCAACTCTTCTTTGATGTCGCCGACAACAAAGTGCGTTGCGTCCGTCAAACGCTTGAAACCGTAATCCACCCCATCACGAAGTATGTGGTGAATGTCGAGAAAAAGTGTAGTTGCGAATACAACCGGCAATGTAACAGTCTTGGTCTCAAACATGGTACGTAGACCGCGGATGAATTCATCCTCAACAGGTGACGTGTTTGGCTTCGTGTTGCAATGGTAAAAATAGAATTCTGGCAAGTTCTCCAGAAGCAGAATCTTGTCTTCGAGAAACTTGTCCCTGTTGGTCTTGCGTTTCCGATCGGAAGCTGGATCATATGTTCCATAAAACCCCCTTTTCATTTCTGGGTGTGGGTTGGCCTTGTGCATGGAGCACCAACCGTTAAGCAACGTGTACGCCGGCCAAAGTACGTTGTCTGCAACCTTGTATAAAGTAAAGTTCATCTCATCTCCCGGACGCTCACGGAAATTAAGGATGTTCTCAATGTCTTTCTTGCACATTCTTTTGGCGGTACTTTCTGAAATGAATTGCGAAGCACAGAAAACCTGGTACATCTTCATAATACCACTATGCTTCTCGGACAACTTTCTAAGCTCTTCAGTCATCGACCGAGCAAGATCCACAGCTATGTTGGTGGTGATGGAAGCGGCGATGATATCATGACCTCCTTGATTGTAGCCACTCCAAGCACGCAAGACCTCTGTGCGGAGGTTGGCAAAATCTCGAAGCAAGAGGTAGAAAACAAAGTACGCTTCTTCCATGTCAACAGGATGTTCGGCTCGAAATATCGGGGCCTTCGTTGGCGTCATATCGGGAGCTTGCTCGAATGCCTCCGAAGGCTCTTCTAGCTCTAGATGCTCAAAAATGTTCATGAGTTCCTCGAACGTCTGAGGAGACGACTGAGCCTTGGGACGCTTAGGTAGACGCGAGCTCAGTATGCCACGCACATTTTTAAGAACACTAAGAAAGTATGCATGTCCGGCGTCCGATTCTTTCTTGTCCTGCGTTTCCTCCAGTATCTCGGAGACGTTGTTCGAGAATGAATGTCGGAGGGCGATTGTGGCATCTAGTAGCGCTGCAAGCTTCTCAGGAACAGTTACAGTCAGGTCACTGAGACCGGCGATGAACTCAGCCATGGCCGTCCATTCCTTGATAGCTACGGTGTACGTGGGGCCACCCACAAGTGCCTTTCCAGATTTTCCAGATTTCTTTGCTTTGGGGGACACATAGCCGCGATTTCGCGCAGTTGACGCAAGCCAATGGGCAATCGAATCGCTTTGAACCAGAGAAGGTGAGTGTGTGAAAATCAACTTCCAGGTAGAGAGGTCTATTTACTTACGTATGATTCTTGTACTTTTGATAAGTACTCACAAGGTTTTTCGGCAGCCCAGGCATTGCGCCAGAGAGAAACGAACACTGGTGAAACAATGAATGAAAGGTATCAAATGCGCCAGGATGTTAGATTGTGGACCAGTCTGTGTTGATAATGGAGATGGGGGGTTTCACTAGCCGCGCGCTAATCCGTACGCGTCACTTCAAATGTTTATTTGTATCGCGGTGGAACACGTCAGCACGTGAGCACGTATTTTAACATTTTATTTGTGATTGAGGGTGAGCGTAAGAGGAAAATGTGATGAAATGGGGAAGAAATTGATCATATACGCATAGTGAGAATGGTTCTTGATATGTATATGCTGATGGTTTGCTTCACCCCACGCTAGGTGTTTGCTAGCAATTAGTGAACAAAGGAATCTGCCTAATGTAGTCATCAAATATCACACGCAAGCCACAAAAACTGCGACAGGGTGACTTGCTTAGGAACCCTTGTCGTTCGGCTTGACTGCCACGCGACATGGAGTATGGTGAGTTAAAGTCGACTACCAGCCCACTCATCATCTGCAGAATTCAGCGTTCGGCCCGACACAGCCTGCGAATTTGACAGCGAACACCATGCCTCCGTCTAGCGTCGATGAAGCGACCCTCAAATCGCCTCGTTTGAAGAGAACTGCTCCTCTGCTAAACATATGTCTACAACCATCTGCTGTCGTTTCGGAATCAGGATGAGGAGGCGGACTTGTTTGCATTGCGACACAGCATTGCAACACCTCTCTGCCAAACGCTGCTTCAGTCGCAAGATGCCCGCGCAGAAGACGGGCTCATCGAGATGATTCTGCGTCAACTAGACTCAGTGAGGCCCACCAATCACGCAGGAACAGTTTTTCGCATGCCGGCGAAAGCTTCGTGCACGAAATCTAGGCGGCCCTCTTTCTCTCTTCGATGACGGGTGGAACAACTCGGTTGTAACGATAAATAATTGCTTGAACGGGGAACTGTTGATTCGTGTCTTCCAGATGGAGTTCATATCGGCTTTCGCTTCAGTGGCAGATTGCTTTTTCAACTCTCCAAGGGCGCTGCTACAACAGTGTTGCAAACGCCAAGGGAAGACCGAGCTTTGCGGGTACACAAGACACATCATTTCCGTCTGCACCAGTTTTATTTTGTGTCCAATCTTCTTCTTATGAACGATTCGTCTCCTGCCACCGCGGTAGCCGGTGTATGTTGATGGCAAACAGGCCTGATGATGCAATGCTGTTGATTTTTTTCCGCCGTCGTCAACCGTATATCATGGAAGTGTTGAGGTTGAAGCGGGGCGTACCTGTTCATTGTAAAAGACCTCCCGATTTGGTGCACGTGAAGATACTGGAATAACCGGCTAGGTACTTTAATCGGTCAATACGTCCAAGATGCGGCGGCTCAGTGGTATTGTGCGACGGGGATTTTGTAAGGCATGCGATAAGCCGCCAACCCCTCCGATTCCCTTTTGGGTCTGAACGTTACCCCGCAAGTCGCTAAGGCCTATCTGCCTGCAATGAACCTTCCTATCTAGGACTCTAGGTTGAGGTTATCGAAGCGCGGAAATGATGTTATTCCGGAACCGATTACACTTTGTTTTGCATATGATACACCGTCTTCTGTACTCTCAACACTCCCATCAATAGCTTACTATCGCCTGAATCGCTAATATATCAACCGTCCCGGAACCTCCACGATGCGGGCTGGTAGAAGTCATGGCCTCTTGGCCTTTGCTGCAGCTCTTCACGTCCCGGGAGGCGCGGCTCAGGATCGATGGTACGTCACTGTCTTCATCATCAAGGACTTTGCCGCGCTTTGACTTATCGGCACACACCAAGCCCAATCCACGGCCAGCTTGCTAATATCTGTCTCCTAGGTGTGGCAAGGCGTATCAAGCTGGGTAAGCAACTTGGGCACCCTGTTTCAATTCAATGGTCAAATAGAAGATGAACGCCTCGTCTGGCCTCCTCAAACTAATGAAACCTTTCCGTGTAGATCACCACTGGTAATTCCTGGGGGACGGCTGGAGCCGCCTGATTTATCTCCGAGACCTCTCCTGGATCTGAAAATCATACCAAGACACAGCATCTATTTGGCCAGCGACGAGGGTGCAGAGTTCATTGTTGACGCTGCGATTTCCTATGTTCATGGCTCAACGTGGCCTTCTTCCGATAGTACAGCACAAGAGCAGCAGTCGGGTGCGCTAAATGTCACCATAACATGGAAAAACCAAACCTTGGCTAAGGGTACCGTTATGCCGAACACAACGGACAATATATTTCCAATTGATTTAAAATCCTTAGAACCGCGGATGGACGGTTATCCAATCGATTTAGCGGTAACCTCACATACCAATAACTCAACCTTCTCTGCCGCCACGGAGCTTTTTCTTTTGCCGGAGAAAACCACGGGGAGTGTTGTCAAGATCGATAATCTGTATGGCTCCCTTTTATATCGGAACCCGACCACCAATGGTATTTTCGTTCCCGTCTTTCCGTACGGTTTCTATGGAGACTACTCAGGATACTTCAACAAAAGTGCCTCGAATGTTGAGAAATACGCCTCGCAGGGGTACAATGTGGTCAACGTGGTCAGCTCTTTCGCAGACGACGATATGTCGGCAACCATCGAAACGATGGATCGACTAAATTTGTTTTTGCAGTACGACATGCGAGGCTCATACAAGAACTTGAGCTCGGTCGCATGGCAGATGCCCTTGGTCAAGGATCATCCCTCGTTGCTCACTTGGTATACGGCCGACGAACCGGATGGCTGGCAAGACCCACTGGATGCGCCGAAGCAGGCTTACGATTTAATCGCGTCTCTTGACAGATACCACCCCACTGCATTGGTGCTCAACTGCCAAAACTACTATTTCGAGGAATACTCTTCTGGGGCCGATATCATTATGGAGGACGCCTATCCAGTGGGGATCAACGCAACATACTCGTGGAAATGGGGTACAGCTTGTAACGAGACATTTGGTGACTGCGGGTGCGACAACTGTGAAGGGACACTACTCGACGTCCCTGACAGGGTTGACGACTTTTACGATTACGGAGCTTGGCTCGGAGGTACAGCTACGCGGAAGCCGGTGTGGGCGGTCCCACAAGCTTTCAGCATACCCGAGGACTACTGGGCCCGTGAACCCACGCCGGACGAGGCGTGGGTCATGGACCTGCTTGCTTTCAATCACGGCGCCAAGGCACGGCTAGCGTGGATCTATCCGGCTTCGGTGGAGCTCGATACGGCACTTTCGAGTCTCGCGAAGGTCGTCACGACTTCGCCTGTCATGAACTTCTTGACGGGTGCGAATCCCGTACTGCTGCAAGACGGAAAGCATGGAGGGCTCGATGTCGCTTACTGGAAGATGGGTGACCAGGTTTTGGTCAGTGTGGTGGCGCCCGGCGAGTCGGTTGCCAATGCAGAAATTCCCTTGCCAGGTGATCTGCAGTTGTCGCGCGTCGGATCTACACCTTGGGGGGAAATTAGCTGGACGCTCGATGGTACGACGTTGAGAGCGGAAGGAGGGCTCCCTTCACTCGCTACTAGCCTTTTAATTCTACAGTAACTCTTCGTGCTAGGGGAGTTAAGAAGATATAAGAAGTAGTTGAACTAGCTCTGTAGATGAATCCAAGGGTAATCTACGCACGCTGGTTTCCCCCCATGTATGTGTGATCCAAAAACTAGTTCTATTTGTGTGCTTGTATCAAAGCGGGGAAAATCGTGTGGGGGCCCCATGCTCCAGTCCCATTTCTATCGAATGAGAGCGAGCATTGGGCAGCATCGTCTCCCTAGGTCCATGGACCTGAATCCTCACAAAGATATTCTATTCATTGCCCCTTGATACCGTCGGTGCTTTTGGTCACGATTCTATTAAAGAGGTCTTGAGGTGCTACACCGACGCATAGGAGTTGAATCCTGTGGGTTCACTGTCATGTTGGCATTGAGAGACGAAGAATGGTTACGGATGACGAAAATCGGCCACAATTAAGCTCTCTATTAAATGAATAAATATACACGTAACCAGATGCCCTGAGAAAAGAATCTCCCCTCCTCACCGAATCTCCAACGCACGATGAGTGTACGTTGTTTAATTGGCCTCGGCGCCCTGGGAACCGCACAATTTCTCGCAGTAGTAGGTGATCTATAGCGCAAATTAGCATCCGGGAGTGAATTCTTGCCAACACCTGGGTCCCATTTACCTCGTCACCTCCAATGTGCCAGTCGTTCGAGACGCATTGCAATCCATCCTGGGTCAGAAGTCAGTATGCGGCGCAGCTTCATTGAAGGCATCGTGAATAACGCACAAAGTAGCAATCCGGGCAGGAGTTCCAATGTTCATTTCCCTTATGGCGATTTCTGTAGTAATCGCAAGCGCATTTGGTTGCGCCGGGGAGGATCTCGTATTGCTTGGCCCAGGTTTGGGAAGGGCTGAAAGGTGTGCCGCCGCTTTCGCTGTATGTGCGACCAGTCACGCAGACTGCGTACTGGTGGAGGTCGGCAAGAGCACTGACAAGAATCTTAGATAGAGACCACGATAGACGGCGGGCGGTTTCTACTTACAAGCCCAAAAGAGGCAGAGTGACAGCAAGGTAGGTGAACTGCATGGCGTATATTGGGTGCTGAGTGGTGATTGAAAAGAATGATGTTCTGATGCCCCGAAAAGATGTGTGCGGTAGGACTGGCCTTTATACAAAGACACAATCTTATGAACCTTTGCGGTCCCGAAATATCTGAGGTTGTCAACAAGCGATTGCATGCAAGAGAGTCTCTCGCGTCCGCGAATAGGTAGTTTTTCCGCCGGCTAATTAACTGGTGTGTTGGCCATTTCCCAAACGCGACTACTGCTACGCCATCTCGGTGCTTCATACGGTGAGATTCCGAGAATAATGTTAGCGCTTTTGATATCTCGAATGGACGACCAAGCCCAGCTTAGTGTTTTGTATATCCATTAAACATAGAAATTTCCTCTGGTGCTTCACTTGATGTCAAAATAGGTATTCGGAGGTGAGCAAAGCTTGGTTTCGGCCCGAGAAACAAGCTCAATGCGGAAGATTAAAAACGGTGTTCCAACTCGGGCGTCGTTAGCGTGATGTTGGCAAGCGACCGAATCGGCGCATAGCGTGTTGGACCCTTCCTGAGTTCCCTACGCCCAGGTTACAGTGTTTACTTCGTTCTTAGGGACAGTTTCAGAATGGAATTAGCTTCCCGCCTTGTACTTCTTTAATACGGTAGCTTTGCTTACAAGGCTGCAGAGAATGGTATGTCTTGGTAATCTGTAGATAAACCAAAGGGAATTTTCTTAGAGCGTGGAGCTTCAGACCAATCATTGGAATAGACGGTAAGTTCAACGTAGGTATGCTAGTAGAGTGATGCACGTGAGGCTTAACGGCGCAGAGAAGCCACCGCCATAGCACCCACATTAGCTTCATAGGGCAAACACTTGATCTGTGCCATGCCAGCATACTAGACGCTATACGACTCATCGGTAATTGTTTAGCTGCTTGCCGAGCTCGGAGCACCCCGTACTCGCACAGGCCTTGTACAACACACAACATTACCCCAGATACGGTCCGATAAAGAGCAACACTCACATTGCGCATTCTTTCTTTTTGATTGGAGCAAATATTCGGAGAAATTTTGTTTATCTTCTCAAGTTGAAAAATAGTGTTGGTAGTATACAGATAGGTCGGTGAATTGCCGGTCTCTTCATTTCTGGAGCTTCAACAGGCGATATAAAAACCCAGAGGTTTTCATCATTCAATCACCACCACCACAAGAAGTCAGCCAGATCCCACTTCAAGCTATCCAACAAGGTCTCTCTTTACTCAAAAACATGCACGCTTCTATCCTTTCCGGCCTTTTGTTTGCCACGGCAATCATCGCCTCCCCGGTGAACCAAGTCAGCGATGTTACCGATGTCAGCGATGTTACCAAAGTCGCTGATGGGGATCTCCTTTCTAAAATTGACTGTATGTCTCTGAAGACTCTTTTACGCTGGATCTTACATCTTTGCATATTACTAACTCCGTGAATAGCTACCAACTTGACCACCGAGGAGTGGGAGTCGAAGCTCCTGGCCGCTGGTTTCCTCCTTGAAACCCCAGAAATCGACTATGACTTCCTCAACTTTACGCCCACCGCGGAACCCTTGGCTCCTTCCAAGCGCCAGGCCTGCCACAGCTCCTCCATTGTGGTTGATACCGTGCAACAATTCGTTGACTGGGACGTGCAAATGTCTCCCGTTGTGTGCGCCAGCGTCCCAATGACCGTGTCTGTTGCCCAGGGTTTCAGCGTTTCCAACACCGTCTCCGTCAGCGCTGGACTTGACCTCACTTTCGTCAAGGACAGGCTCAAGAGCTCTCTCGGTATCAACTACTCCAAGAGCTGGACAACCGCCTACACCGTCACCGTCACCGCCACTGTGCCTGTAGGCCAATGCGGTACCCTCATCTGGAAGCCTACCACTATCCGCCGCTACGGAAGTGTGTACGAAGGCTGCCCCGGTTCCCTGCGCAAGACTGGTACCTTCATGGCTGACGAGCACCCTTCTGCTGCATTTGAGGGATTCTCTTGGATTGGTGGTGCGCGTGGATTCTGCTCCAAGCCCGGTGACAACCCGCCCCTTTCCCGTTGCCAGGGTAGCGGCTACTTCATCTAGAGCTCTCTCACGAGAGTTCGGTAGCCAGTGTTGGCTTGAAGCGGCTTCAGCTTCATGAAGCGTGAAGCTGATTCATGAAGCCGCTTCATGAAGCTGAAGCCTGAAGCCGACTTCTCTCGGCTTCAATGGCTTCATGAAGCCGCTTCATGAAGCTGAAGCCTGAAGCCGACTTCTCTCGGCTTCAATGGCTTCATGAAGGATTCATTGGCTTCATTGGCTTCAGTGGCTTCAAGAGCATGGATGTTTTTTT
>KZ805647.1:0-33351 GCA_003073855.1 Periconia macrospinosa
CCGCCAGTCCACACAAAAAAAAGTAGAATCATCAAACAAGCAAACCCTCTCTCCTACATATATCTTTTCCACCCTCCTCCTCCTCCCCACTTCCCCTACTTCCCTCCTCCCACCCAACCACCTTACCTCACCTAACCTACTCCCATCTACCCCTTCCCTTACCATTACCCTTACCTTTCCCTACCCTACTCCATCAAGCCCATCCAACATCTTACAACATAAACAACCCCTTTAAAGGATTCCTTTGAACCTGTATAACATTAATTTTTTTTAATATATGTATAGAGTAAGGATAGAATTCGTGAAAAGCATGTTTGTTAGATTTTAAAGAGGATTGAAGGAAAAGGAAGGAATGAAAAAGTAGATTAAGGGGGAGGCGGGATGAGTGAGTGAGTGTGGATTTAAAGTGTTGTTTTTGCTGAGGTTAGAGGAGGGTAAGTTAGAGGAAAGGAGGGATAGGAGAGAGGGGGGGGGGAGGGTTCTAAGGGAGTTGGACGGGAGAGAGGAGGGGGCTTTTTTTGGGTATGTTTCGAAGGGGGAGATGTTTGTGTGATGTGTGATGTTTTATGTGTGTAATGTGTAAAAAATGGATTCTTTATTTATTTAGTATTAATAAATCGAGAAGTTGGGATGGCGCATATGATATAGACATCTGGAGTGAGGGAGTAAATAGAAAAGGGAGGGGGGAGGTAAGGAGTGCTTCTTGGTGTTTGAGTAGGCTTAGAGTTAGGTAGGTTAGGTAGGTTATATGTGTGTTTATGAAGGGTTTTAAGGTAGGTTAGTTGGGGTTTGTTTTTTGTTTCTTGTTTTTTCCCTGATGGTTAAGTTTTTTTTAAGGGGAAAAAAGAGAAAAAAAGGGGGGTTACAATGAATCAATGGTACTATTACTAGGCAATATGCTGACCTTGTGCCTAAAGTAGATGTTAAATTTCAAGCCATGGAAGATAAAAGGTGAGGAAAAAGGCGGACGGGTGGGGAGTCTGTGTATTACAAGAATATCATTGGGGAGATGGGGGGTGTTTAGGGAGAGAGGGAGAGGGTTGAAAAATCTATAACTCTCAAAACATCATTACGTACGTTAAACCATCCAAACTCAACAGACTTTCAAGAATAACAAAAGTCTAACTGCTATCTAAAAACAGCAACGAGAGGCGAGAACAATCCAAAAAAATCAAGCCTCGTCAACCCCCATAAAAACCCTACCAACCCTAACCGCCCACTCCAAATCCACATCCCAAATCCACCTCATCCGCGTATCCATATACCCCCTCATAATCTCCCAATCGCCAAACCCAACCTCGCCATCATCCCCCGCCCAAAAATGGCCGCTCTCGCGCCCCGTCCGAACCTGCGCCTGCGTGCGTTCCTTGCGCACCTGATTAAACGCCAAGAACGCCTTTCTCAGATCTTTGCGCGCGGTAACGCATTTGAGGATCTCGCCGAGCACGTACGCGTCCTCGATGGCCATTCCGGCGCCGGAGCCTTGGAAGGGCGTACCGCCGTGCGCGGCGTCGCCGATGACGAGGGCATGGTTGTGCGCGTAGGTTGGGAGCGGGTTGTCGAGTTGGTCGAAGAGGGCGTAGATTGTGTTGTGTGAGGTTAGAGGGATGAGGTTGAGGATGAAGGGGGACCAGTTTTTGGAGGTGAGGTCGGCGAGCATGGCGAGGTGGTCGGTTGGGAGGATCCAGTCGGTGTAGGGCCACGAGGGGCGGTTGCCGAAGAATGTTACTGTGTGTGGGGGGGGTTGGTAGTTAGTTTTCTTTTTTACTGTTTTTTTTTTTTTTTTTTTTTGGGGAGGTGGTTTGGAGGGTTAAAGGGGGTTATATCTTGAGGTGATGTGATGTGTATGTGGAGGGAGATGTTTCTTACCGGATATGTACTTCCCACCTTCGATTGGGAGGGATGAAACATGGCCGTGTTTGCCCATGTAGATGTTGTTGTTCATAGCCTTCTCCTCGCCCAAGACTTCAATCGCTTGGTGCATAGGAATCACACCGCGGTAGCAGTACTTCCCCGTAAACGTCGGTTCGCATTCAGGTGCCACAAAACCCCGTACTTTGCTCTTGACACCATCGCAACCAACGATGCCATCATGCACCGCTTCAGTTCCATCTTTGAACTTCAAATGCATCTTGAAGTCGCCGTCCTCGCCCCGCTCCTCCGTGATCTCCGTGACGCGTTTGTTAAACTGGCAGATGCCCTCGGGCACCAACTTGACGAGCTCGTCGAGGAACTTGGCCCGATGCACCGCGACTTGGCCATCGGGGCATTTGGGTGAGTGCACGAGGTCGCCGGCCTTCTTGCCCTCGACATCAATGCCGACGCGAATGTCGAACCAGTACTCCTGCTTGGAAGGCCACAGGCTGTTTGTGGAGATTTTGTCGAAGGCGGTGCGCAGGACGGGGTCGATGAGGGCGAGGGCTTTCTTCGCATTGGGCTGGATGGCGACGCCCGCGCCGATTTCACGGAAAGAGGCGCATGATTCGTAGATGGTGAGATCGATTTGCGGACTGTGTTTGATGATGGAGACAGCCGTGCAGAGACCGGCTATACCGCCCCCTACGAGAGCGAGAGAGATTCGCGGGTTTTGCTCGGTGGTTCCATTTGTTGTACCGGTTGTGCCGTTTGTGGTACTGCTGGCAGTACGGTCTGGAAGGTTTGTGACGTTTGTGTCCTGTTGCGAAGACATGTTTCTCGTGGTTGATGTGTTCTTGTTCGAGGGGCGAGGGAGCTCAGCTCTTGGTGGGGGTTGTTAGATGGATAGCTGCATGTACCTAGCTATATATATACACCGTTGGGTTTCGTTTGCCTTGTGAATTGAGAGCAAGCATTGGCTGGTTAATATATGTTTGCCGTACGTCCAGCCTCAACAGCCTTCAAAGTTGATAATCCGTTGCAAGGAGTAAGCTCCTTTCGTGCGATACCCTTATTTCTCCTCAGCCTTAAGGGTCGCTCTGCCGTTCGGACATTCGGTTATGTGGGCGATCCATCGCCATGATTGATTATTCCATGCTGGTTCAGGAAGGTGAGTTGGCGCATTCCATGCAGCGTGGCGGCACAAACCACTCAGAAACAGCATGCTCGTCGCCTGACGAAACTCGGTGTTCTCGTACGCCGATGGTTCATTGGGGGCGTGTTTTGCATCTGCTGATAAGCTTTCGGTGCGTAGGATGCGTCCGGCTGCGGTTTCCTTTCCCTCTGCATGCGTACGCTTTACTCCATATATGGGGTTCTTAGAAGGCCGCTGGGAGCCCGGATGTTCGTTCGGTTGGTTGATCGATGCTAGGTTAGGGTTTCTCTTGCGACAAATCCTTTCAAAAGAAGTTGTTTGTCGAAAACGCCGATTCGCCGACGATTTCCTAATGATCCTCACAGAATGCGTAAACGTTCACCCAAAACAACTCTTGAAAAATAAATGCCATAAGTTAAAACGTCAGAAGTGGGTTTGGGAGGTACTCGGCACCTGAATAGATATGGCGGGAGGGGTTGCGAGAGCCATTCCATTTGCCGATGTGAAGAAGTAAGAAGACGGTTGCGTGGGGGGTTTTCAGAGGACGTTGATGTGGATATCGGTGTTTTGGAGAAGAAGAAGAGAAGGTAGTCGTTGCGCGAGATCAGAATAAACTATGCTTACACATCAATTCTAGCTGGAAATTCATTGGCTTGATATCGTGAATCGGGGGAGTATAGCACCCGAGGTCGTGCAGGAGTAAGATTGCGTAATACAACTTGCACGAACTTTACTCATATTAGTTATCGGGGTGGTTACTTCTCCGGTTCAGTCTTTTACTCGTGTTTGATAGACTTCCGTGGCTTTCAAACGCGGCAATCAAATGACGAGCCATTAGTTAAAGGCTACACTCTAAAGTCGTACAGTGCAATTTCTTTTCACTTCACTCTAGCTTCCACGACCAGGTTAAAAACACTAAATAAGCCACGTTTTTCTTCTTTCGGAGAGTTTGAGTGTGGATAAATAGTGATACGATATGCTAGATTGGGCGGTGAAATCAAGCAATATCTACAACAGCATCTACATAGCACCGTAAATACGCACTTCGCAACTGTGTGGCCTGCACTATAGACGAGAAATCCCTGTCCCCTGACAAGTCTAGCAAATACCTTAGAAAAGCGAGTATTTTTGAAACACGTTCCCCCTTCTTCATTTACAACGGTACATCCTCCATCATCTGCGTAGCACCCTCCCTTCCCACCGTAATGATCACATCGCCCAAAGTCTTCGTCACGAACCCCGCCTCACTGTACCGGAAATAGTAATCCCATTTCCGCTTAAAAACCTCGGCGCTCTCTTCATCCATGCCGCGATTCTTCTGATCACCGAGCAGTTGGTTCTTAATCCCGCCTTCCCAGTTCCCCAAAAAGTTCTCGCGCCAGATGCGCAGCGCCTTCACGTAATGCGGACCGATGTTTTCTACGTTGTCGACCACGAGCGAGCCAGCAGAGCCAGTGGTTATGGAGTTGACGAGCTGCGTGACGGTGGGGAGGTGGCCGCCGGGGAAGATATATCTGCGGATGAAGTCGTCGGATTTTGCGTAGGCCTCGTAGCGGGCCTCGGGCATGGTGATGCATTGGAAGCAGGCGATGCCACCGTCTTGCTTGAGGAGCTTGTGGATACAGCGGAAGTATTCTTCTAGGTACTCGCGCCCCACCGCTTCGAGCATCTCGATGGATATGATTTTGTCGTAGGGACCGGTAGAAGGGATTTGTAGTTTGCGGTAATCGCACAATAGGACGGTGATTTTGTCCGAGAGGCCTGCTTCGCGGATTCTTTGTTCTGCTAGCTCTTTCTGCTCGATAGAGAGGGTCACGGATGTCACGCGGCAGCCGGTTCGTTGGACCGCTCGCATCGCGAGACTCCCCCATCCTGTCCCAATCTCCAAAACATGATCAGTGGACTTCACGTGTGTGTTATCTATAAAGCGATCGAGCTTTCGCATTTGGGCTTGCTCTAGAGTTTCCACGGCACTGTTTGGGTCTGATGTAGGTAGCCATATCGGGCATGAATAGGTCATATCTGGCGACAGGAAAGACGCGAACATGTCGTTTGAGATGTCGTAATGGGCCATGATGTTGAGTCGCGCATTTTTGAGGTTATTGCTGCCGCGGAGGAGGCCGGCGAGACCCGTGGAGATGGCAGAGGTGAGCGTGGAACCGTTGGAGAGGTAGTTGCGGTTTAATATGAACAGCTGTTTGGGTCGTCAGTGTTTACATTCACAATAACAGGTAAGCTTGCGTACTGACCTCGAAAAACTTTGTCAAGTCTGGCGAAGAAATCTCGCCGAGCATGTAACTTTCTGCGAAACCCTGACTATCGTGAGCTTCCCAATTCCGCTACTGAAGCTCGAATTCAAGAAGAACTTCTGCCCAGAAGAAGTGGTACGAACCATATCCGCAAACAAAGCTAATCGAACCCAGAACTTTTCATTGTGAACGTGGAGCGCGGCGTCCGGAGTCTTGGGTGACTCTGCGCCAAAGACGGCAGAACTTTTGGAGGAGCCATTGTCATACAGAGAAAGTCTCCCCAGTTTGATTTGCTGTAATTGCGCAATGGTTCCGTTCTTGCACAGCGTGACAAGCGAATCCCAACTTTGGGACGTGACTGTGCTCCAAATCGCTGCCGCCGGTCCGGTCAATGGGCTCAGTAGTGCCATTGTTGCGGGAACTATGGGTGTGTATTTTCAACCGCGACCAAATCCAACAGATCCAATTGCTCAAAAAACGAGATCGAGACGCAGGAGACGGAAGCAAGGCGTATGCAAAGAATTAGGGGCTAACAGCTTTCAACGCAGCTATGGAGGAATGCGAATGGGTCGGACAAAAGAAAGGACACACCCCACCACCCGCGCGACGGAATGGACCCATATTATCGAGACGGTTCAGCACCATGGCGCAGCGGGGCGATTTCTACTGTAGACAATATCGACTGACTCGTGGGCATATTGCACAATGCGGCGTCGGCATTGTTGTACCACGGTTGCAGAATGGACGAGGGTGCTTTTCCGTTTCCAGACTTCTATGACGTTTTCAACCGCTGGATAGAGTAGCGGGCGTGAGAGGTATTGTAGCGCGGGAGCCCTGACGATAAAGCTCTCGTGCGATGGCAGCATTGTGTTGATGCATTTGGGCGGAAAATGTTTGTCGTGAGCTTCCAAATCGACTTGAATGGGGACCGAGGAGTGTATATATGGGCGAGCAACGGTGAAGCTGTCAAGATGACGTTCATGGTGTGCAGGGCGACATCAATGTGCCTGGCGTGCTGCTTGTTTTGGATAGCCTCAGTTACGGCCACGAGAAGCTTTGTTTCGGCTCGGCAGCGTTCCGACACATCTAACACTGTCACTGACAAGGGCATCGACAGGGCCTACAACATCGGATGATCGGAGTTGAATGCGAAGCCATCTGACTGGTAGGAGAGGAGTAGTGGTGCATCGTGTGCCGCGGCCTTGAATTTGCTTCTGTCCTGTACCTGCATTCAATACACTGTTCATTCGTTGAATGTTCAAATCACCAAGAGCTGCGGGTGAGTCAAGACGTCAATAGGACTACGACAACTAACGTTAGCTAGTAGCAAGATGGTGAATTATGTAGGTATGGAACAACGAGCAAAACTTTATTTAATAAACCTTCACAGCCCAGCAAGTAATCAATTATCACGTGCAACACGATCTAATTTGATAAATCTCCTTATCGATAACGATAAACCCGCGTCCTCAATTCTCCACTCACTCTACGCGTCCACCTTATCCACGACGCGTCTCCCAAAGACCACA
Source organism: Periconia macrospinosa (assembly GCA_003073855.1). Taxonomy (NCBI): domain Eukaryota; kingdom Fungi; phylum Ascomycota; class Dothideomycetes; order Pleosporales; family Periconiaceae; genus Periconia; species Periconia macrospinosa. Next base: position 6,789 of record KZ805647.1, read on the forward strand.
CATCCACACAACATCCGAAAACCCACGAACCCAATCAATTCCCACCACAAACCCCCCAAAAACTTACAAAAAAAATAAGGAAAAAGAAAGAAAAAGAAAAATGATATCCATCCAGCACCCCTCCTCCCCAAAAAAACACACAGCAAACCTCCTCCCCCTCCGCATAAACCACACAGGCCGCATCAACAACACAAACGAGTATTTTGTCCCCGTTGCGAAACCGAACCCCACATCCACCACCACCACCGCGTCCTCATCCGCAACCCCACAACAAACAACACAAGAACCCGCAGAACCGCAACCCCAAACAGAACATGATGCAAAAGGAGATGATGTAGAACAAACAAAACACGCGTACTTTCGCGGCCGCCACCTCGTCTCAACTACGCTCCCTCTCCCTTCAAATTATACAGGCGCAGTGGTTCAATTCACGTCTACTCCTCACATCTCCTCCTCCTCCAACAACCCCTCACACCCCTCCGCCGACGAAGAAGACGAAGACGCAGAAATGGAAGGACTCGAGACGACAAAAGCACACATTCTGGGTACCTTTGATGAGGTGTTGATCTGGGGGCATGCGGAGAAGGTGGACGAGGACAAGGATGGGTTTGTTAGGGGGGTCAGGGAGTGGGTTGGGTTTGCGGAAGGTTTGCATGGGGAGGATTGAGTAAGGATTGAGTGGAGGTGGGGCTTATTGGGAGGCTCACCAATTTCTATGGCGGTGAGATGTGATGGAGAGAGAGAGAGAGAGACGCAGGAAGAGCTAGTTGGGTAATGAATGGATGGGCGACGTATTATGTATCAATATGTAGGTGTGCATGGGAAGAGGAGAGGAGAGGAGAGGAGAGAAGAACGCCCAATTCCAAATCACACCAACAAAAATCCCTCCAGAAAACAAAAGGGAAAAAAAATCCGATCTAATCTTCCTACCCCAAACCCTCCCTCCCTCCCTCTCCCTCAGCTCGAAATCCGTCTACTTACTGCACAATCTCCCTCCTCGCCTCCAAAATCGCCTGAAACGCCCCCATGGTCGGAAGCAGCAACATAGCAACACTCAACGTCTGTCCAAACCCCCACTCATTCTCCTTCGCGCCCTGCAACCCACACCACTTCCCAGGCTCCTCAGGCACCGAGAACTTCTGGCTCAACACCAGAATAACCGACAGCGTAGCGAGCACGATCTGAATAATAAACGCGACGAGCGGGTTCAGAAACACGACGAGGATGGGACGCAAACAGGCGCGGTGGACGGGACACTCTATACTCCCGCGACGAGGAGGGGGTGAGAACATGGCAAGACTACGGCCGCCACTGGCTCGTCGCGCGAGGAGCGTGGGTGATCGATTATCGGCGGGCGTGTACACGATGGCTACGAGCGCGGTGGAGAACCCGAGCAGCATGAACGCCATGGGCACGACGAACGACAGACGACGGACGCGCATGTCGCGCTCGAGGACGCCGGTGCTAGATACCGTCACCGTCTCGGGCATCGCGATGGCGGCCATCATGGACGCGAACAGGCAGACGGTAAACAGGATGACGAGCGTGATGCGGATCTTGGCAATGAGCTTGTACCGCTGGAGGTACTTGCGCAGCGTGATGAGGGCGGCGAGGTGTGACGACGAGGACAGGGCGCAGATGTACAGGATCAGGACGAAGTGCGCGCCTTGGACTTCGAGCGAGTTTTGGGCTACCTGTTTTGTGTGTGATTCCCTCGTTATCAGCATCCGTACAGCGTCCAAAATTTCTTCGTTTCTCACCCACCACCACCCCCTTCTGCCTGTCTTTCTTTTCTTTCTTTTCTTTTTTTGCAGAGGAGATGGGCGGGAAATGCAAGCAAAGGTCACCGAACCTTGATCCACGCGGAAAGTAAAACCGCATAACCCGTAACAAGCTGCTGATCCCCCAACCCAATAATCAGCGGATCCAAAAACGGACGCCACGCGTAATCCTTCTTCCACGCGGTATCAATCAGACGCTCGCGGATATATCGGATCGGCGCGCGGATGGTGAAGTGGCCTTTTGCGTCAAAAGCTTGGTCGAGTAGCATGGCGAGGATGGACGCTGTCGTCGTCATGAAGCTGGCGATTACGAAGGATACTACGACCTGCGTGGATCTTAGTTCGAATGTGTACGTGCGTAAGGATGGATGGATAGGGGGATGCTTTACTCCCACGCCTGCAATGTCTGGTTCGGCGCCCGCATCGCAGTTCCCGTCGTACGATGCTACGCTGTCGAACATGACCCATGGTGCTGGCATGGTTTGATAACGTTTCTTTATTCAATATAATCTTGGGAAAATTGGGGAGATAGCGTGTTCAACGGCGCGAAATGGTCTAATCGCGACGGGGAAGAAGGGCCATATCATAGAAAAAAAAGGACGAGAAACGGATGAGTTGTATAGGGGACAGGGGGTGCGAGTATAAAGAGAAAAAGAGGGATCTATCTGGTACATGTCCTGAAGCCTGGGATCTTGAAAGGACGGATTTATAGCGTGATTGACTTTTTCGGGAGGGAGGAAGGTACGCAGAGTAAGAGGAAAGAGCGACTACATGTGCGTTGACTGTATAGTTTCCGAACGTCTACATCAACTGGTGAGCGTAAATCAATGGTTTCATTTTACATATGTAGTTTCTGGGCGGTGGAATATACACAACACCTGTGTGTGTACGCTCTTTTGCGAAAGACGTTTCTGAGTGGTTTGTCTATCACCTGTGTCGATACCGGGAGTGATTTTATCAATCCCTACAATGATATACAAATTTTTATACACAAAATTGATATAGATATCACAAATTATAGCAATATTAAATGTTGCCTTGAATACCTTTTTTTCTCTATTCGTCATGTTTCGACAATGTGTGAGAACGCTATTTCACAGTACATGTAGGTTATCAACACGTAATGTCTCCATCGTTCCTTCACCCCTTTAACATCTGGGATCCTGGCACTAACACATCCTCACAACAGTTTGCTTGATCGTCATTTCGTTTCCATGTGGTGCCAGAGAGTCGCCCAAAAAGTAACATGACATACTGCATGTTGACTATGGGCGGCGTAGAGTGTTACTACAACACTAACGCGTATATATATTTATGATATCGATATTGAGGGTGTATACCGGAAAGATTCTTCATGTTCTAATTCCTGACCAAGATCGTATAGAGAGTTGCATAGAGAATCGCTTGCAATGCTGGTACTTGATGAGGCATCATAGGCGTAAAAGATCGGTGAAAACCGGACGTCTGAATATGGCTCAAGGACCTGCTGGTCCAGATGTCTTTGTTGATACACATGTAGCTGATTCAACAGATAACGCTACAAAATGCAACGACGAAACCACCCCGCACGGAGAGGGCGATGATTGTAGGAAAGATTAGTAGCAGGGTCTACCTGCCGGGGTATCATATTCGGGCTGCGTGAAAATAAGAGGATAGGCCGTCAGCTGGTCCATAATCTGAACAACAAATACCAGCATAACTGGAGAGAATGCTCATCCAAAATTGAAGTCTTGACCAAACGCCATGCCCGCGTCGTCGGTGCCCTCTAAATTCAACAAGTCTTCGAAGGCGAAAGAAGAAACGTCGCTGTTCCCACCACCGACCATACTCATATCCATGCCTTGCATGCCGGTCAAGTTGGGCTTGGCATGCTCATTGGGTGGATCTAGTCCCTCAATGAGTTGCATGTTCTTCGGAATGGAGGCGCCGAACGCAGAGAGGCGAGAAGGTCGCGGAGTGCCCAAAATCTTTCCGCTGCCAGTTGCGTCGCCACGGGCGTTCATCCGGACATTGTTGCCGCCTTCGTTGTTCTTGATGGATTTCTGGAAGTAGTCGACAAACAACAGGCTCGTTTCATACCACCGACCTTTGATTTCTTCCACGTCAACAGAAGTGCCCACATGCACCAGGGCCCAGTAGGCAAGAGTCCGTGTGGCCGGCACGAGTTGTTGATTTCGCCAGTGGAGGTCTTCGCGCATGCGGATGGGAATACTGCTGCTGGTAGGGGCCTGCGGGAGAGCATTGGGGTTGGGCGCCGGCAATGTTCTGTAGGAGTAGACATCTCCCGTAAAACTAATTCTGGAGGCGGTATTGTGCTGATTAACTGGGTAGACTTTCTCGACTATATCCGTAACAACCATGATGTCATTGCCCAAGGCAAGGCGCAAGCGCACTGGATCCCCATTCCAGATCTTTTCGCCGCCTAGAAAGATACCATTCCAGTGGCGATGTTCTACTCCCCCAACCACCTGCGTTTTGAGGCGCTCGAACAGCGTGTATGTAGTGTCGACTTGTTTGGCTGCAAGGATACAAGCATCAACGTCGGCAATGCCGTCACCATATTGACCAGACAGCAAGGTATTCCAATCCACGCGGTCGTAGCTGAGGGTGGGGTTCTGCTGGAGGAAAGCATATGTGCAGGAAGGTGCCGACCATGCGAGCCATGGCTTTAATTTAACTTCGGCGGTAATGAGTTCTTGAGGTGGAGACTCGTAAGGATGAGAGAGCGGTTGGATGAGGTAGGCACGATCGCTTGATCCGTCCTTGGGTATCCAGCGGCGAGCCACGAGGCCCAATCCCCATGCTCCTTTGGACTCTCTATGGAACCAGACAACCTCTCCCGTGCGGACAACAAACTTTCCATATTGGCAGTCTACCTGTTGGTCGTGGGATCGGGGTTGGGGGAGAGGCGTGGCCACTTTTCTCTCTGGTGGTTTGATCTGTGGAGCGGCTGGCGCGGGCACCGGCGTCGGCGTGTGCGTCGGCCCAGGTATGGGTGTGGAAGTGGAGTAAGGTGCTGGATTTCCGGCATTGAGAATAGCAGGCTTCGTTACGGGGCTTTGTGTCACAGGTGTGCCGGTACTGGGGCGGCGCAGAGGTATTTGTACTTGCGGAGTACGGCCTTGGGGTTCGTTCTTGATGGAGACGACGACCTCTGGTTTGATAGCAGGAGGTGCAGGTTTCTCCACCTCGATCTGCATGGGCGAGCAGATCCGACAAGTGCAGTTCTGATAGTCGCTCGCTTCATCGGTCGAAAGCCAAAGCAGATGGGGGAAGAATTCGACGGGGCTACGAAAGCGCTTTTTGGGGCCTTTGGGGTAGCCATACAGATATGCATCCTGCCTGTCATGACCGCCGCCCGAGTGGTTCTTGACTGATTTGGTCTCGTTGTTCACTTTGGCCTTGATGTGTTCGTACAAGCGATAGCCCTCGGGGAAGTCGTGCAGCAGGGCCTGGGTCCATTTGTCTTCATACTGGGTACCGCCGACCTCACGCAGCAGCATTCCACCCAGCTTCTTACGCCAGTCCATATGCTTGGGGTCATCCTTCTCGAGGAGGCGGTAATAGTCGCTGATGCCCTGCTCGTTGGGGGTGCGGTCGAGCTGTGCTTCGGTGGGCCCGTTGCGCAGGATCTTGCCCTTGAGGTTCACCACTTCCTGGCCATCCGACTTGCAGGTGAAGATGGGCCAGAACTGGGTCAGCGGCTGGGCCATGATGCCGGCTTTTGGCTGTCGTCGAAGTTGAATCGCTCAAGGTGCCCGCCACGATACATATGTCAATTCCTCTCTCACTTAGCGACAAACACGCAACAATAGTCCATGTCTTGGCAGGCGCGTCGGAGTTTGGCCGCTTGTCTCCGAGCTTAGCGCGTCCCGTTCACGACTCCGAATTTTGTCTCTCCGACCTCATCAGTCGTCAACAACCGTCCAATCAAGACGGGCAGGTTTGTATAAATGATCCAATGCAATGTGCATGCATTTGCACGCACTCGCATCTTAGTTCCGTGATTCTATATGGTCTATAAGATTCCCTTGACCCCGTCCAGTTCGCGTTGCTTTTATTCTCACTCTGCCTACTTAGGTACATATCGGATAGCTCACCGCGTCTCTTCACTCTCATCTTCACTTTCATCTTCACTTTCATCCTCACTTCTCCCTACCTCTCCATGTGTCTGTACCGATATATATTTGCTTTCACGCTCAGATGGATCCCAGAAAACTCCTCGCCCCTCAACCAGTGCTTACCTACTTGACCACTATCAAAACACTGTTTTTCCCTGACGAAGACGGTGAACCGAGAGACGACACCATGGCCGCCAACACTCCTACTCCTACGAGGCGTGGAGGCGCTTTGGATGATCTGATGCTGCTGTTTGCGTCCCAGAGCTCGGCTACGTCTGCCACCAAAGCCCGTCGCGAGTCCTCCCAGATGAGCAAACCCGCAACGCCAGAGAGCAAACTGCACGTGCATGCGCTCAACCAAACGCAAAATTCAACCCCAACCTCCACCCCGACTCCGCAACGCCCACGGAGCATCCCCGCTGTTGCCTTGACCGCCTCACAGACCGCCACTCAAGAAATCAGCGAATCTTCCATCGACATCGCTAGCAGCAGCCGTACCTCTAGTGAAGACAGTGCCGGCATCTCGAGCGAAGACGATTTTGTCACTGCTTCCGCCCGCCCTGTGCGCGCGGCACCTCGCAAGGAATTGATCACTGAACTAAAAATGGAAACCCGTAGAAGGGAGTCTCCTACTGAGGCGCCTCGCCGGAGCTTGCGCAATAGAAAGAGCGACATCCTCGCCTCGGATACGGTTCAGCATCCTCCGCCTCCGTCTCCCAGTAGACGTAAAACCCCTCTGCTTCCAAAGTTAGATACCGCACGTACCCGTCTACGCGAGGAGATTGCACAGAAAACCAAGGTCAAGGCTGACAATTTTCTGGTCGCCAACAAGGACTATTTCCTACCCCTGCTTCCGGAGCGAAATTATATCAGTCGCCTCGTTACGAAAGCCAAGTCCACTTCAACTGTCCCGTACCAGGCCATCAAACAACAGCCTGAAGGCATCAACGCGACCATGAAGCCCTACCAGCTAGAAGGCTTGTCGTTCCTGGTTCATCTCTACAACAATGGCTTGTCTGGTATATTGGGTGACGAGATGGGACTTGGTAAAACATTGCAAACCCTCTCCCTATTCCAATACCTCGAGGAGCTGGATCGCAAGAATGGCGTTACTTCTGAGGAATTGCGTCCGTATCTAGTCATTTGCCCCTTGAGTGTGCTAGACAACTGGATCAATGAAATCCGCAAGTTCACCCCAGGATTAAAAGTCCTGAGATATCACGGCAATGTAAAAGAACGCGAGCGTCTCAAGCGTATTGCTCTAGGCTTAGAGGATCGGTATGGCAATGAAACTGTGCGTTTCAAGGATCGAAAAGCTTCACAGAATGCTGGACTCGAAGTTTCCAGGCTGCCCACTGACTCAAGATCGGATTCATTCAAGATCGTGGTGACGACATACGATAGCTTCCAGGCAGAACAGTCCTGGTTCAAGCACTCCTTTGTATGGCGTTATGTGGTCCTCGATGAAGGTCACAAGATCAAGAACCAGGCCACCCAATTATCGAGTTCGTTGCGAAATATTTCATCTGAGTATAGGCTGATCCTTACTGGTACACCACTTCAAAACAACTTGGTGGAAATGTGGGCCTTGTTAGCATGGCTCTACCCCGATGTATTCCCGGACAATACGCAAGCCTTGTTCAAGGAGTCCTTCGATTTGACCCGGGGGAAAGTAAACCGAAAAACCCTAGATGATGCTAGACACTTGTTGGAGCTCATTATGATTCGACGGATGAAGGACTCCCCGAGTGTCAACCTTGGTCTTCCACCAAAAGAGGAAATTCTTTTGTATGTGCCATTGACGCCTATGCAGCGCTTTTGGTACACTAGACTGCTCACAAAGGTCGATGATGGAATGCTCATTGATCTTTTCGCTGATGGGAAGAGCAAAGAGGTTGCGGCACTTGAGAAGGACAGAAAGGACCAGCAATTGGTGGCAGAAATGGAGAAGCTGGAGGCTACTGCAACGGCGGAGAACCGCGACAAGTGGGAAGAGGCGGCAAGAATCGCGCGTGAAGCTATAGAAAAGGAGCAGGAAGATGCTGGCAACTCCAATCTTTGGAGGAAGTTGATGAACCTCGTTATGCAACTCCGCAAATGTTGTTCGCACCCTTATCTCTTGCCTGGTGCGCTACCAGATCCTTACCACGTGGGTCAGCACTTGATTAGGGCTTCTGGGAAGTTCATCTTGCTGGAGAAATTGCTCAAAAATAGCATCCTTCACCAGGGCAAGAAGGTCTTGATATTCTCTGGCTTCACGCAGACACTGGATTGTTGCGAAGATCTCCTCGCTTTGGTCAGCAACTTCGGTCAAGATTTCAAGTTCCTACGTTTAGATGGCAGCACGCAGCGAGCCCAACGCAATCTCCAAATCCGCCTGTTCAACGATCCCAAGTCCCCGTACAAGGTCATGCTATTGTCGACTCGCGCTGGTGGCCTCGGCATCAACTTGACCGCTGCAGAAGATGTCGTGTTCCTCGATGAAGATTGGAACCCCCAAATCACTTTACAAGCTGAAGCCCGTGCACATCGCATTGGGCAGACGAAGAAAGTAACTATCTACAAGATTTGTACTCAAGGTACCGTCGAAGAGCAGATGATGGGGCGCATTCGGAAGAAGCTTTACCTGTCAGCGAAAATCACTGAGTCTATGCGTAACATCCACGGCGAAGACGTTGCTACAGCTGGACCTTCTGTCTCCGTCACAGATGATGCACCCACTATAAGCACCACGCAGTTAAAAACTCTTGTCCGTCGCGGGGCTCAGACTCTGTCTCATCCAGAAATCGACGTCAACGACATGATCTCATGGGATTTGGCTACTATGATGCAGCATTGCACTGACCAAGGTGCTGGATCTCCTGTTGCAGATACCGCAGATGCCGAACCAGATGAAGAGAAATGGCTGTCCGTGATGGAGCGCGTGGAGTGTGCCGTTTTTGATGGGAAGCGCTACCACCGCAACAAAGAGTCCAAGGATACAGCTGCGAGCATTCTCCCCGATAGTGTTTCTCGACAAGACCGTCGCCGAGGCAAGAACGTGACTGTAATGATCGATGGCTATGCAGTCAACAAGGAGTCATTGAACTGTGCAGACTGGGAAGCCGTCCCTACGTTCGCTGGCAAAGACCCACGCATTGCTGAACCCGAGCGTGAAAAGAGACGCGAATACCAACACGAAGGGCACTGTCTGATGTGCTTCGATGACGCATCAACGGACCATATAGTTGAGTGTAAGGGGTGCCCACGCGCATATCATTTCAACTGCCTGGACGAAGCGTATCAAGCTAAGGTGAAGGGATTCAGCCATTTCTACTGTCTCCAGCACCTCTGCGCAGACTGTGGAAAGAGTACGGTTGACGCCGGTGGTCTCATCTATCGCTGCCGCTGGTGCCCCCGGGCCCTATGCGAAGACTGCTTGGCCATGAGTGAAACGAAGGAGGAGCTTGTTGGGGAAAATCTTCCTGAATTTGAGATGTTGGGTGAACACGCCCCTGCCGGAGGTTTCTACATAAAGTGTCCGGAATGCATCGAGGACAGCAGGGAAAATAAGGAACGCGAAGTGTGGATGAATGGCATGGAAGCCAGTTACCAGAAGCAACACGAGCAATGGCTTAAAGTTAAAGAAGAGGAACAGCGTCATATTGAAGTTGAGGACGCCGCGCTCGAAGCAAACAACAACAAATTTGCTAGTAAAGCGCAGACAGACGTGATTTCAACCGGTCATCGCCTCAAAAATCAAATCATGCTCCTTAACCAAGAGTACAACTACTCGGCTGATGCCGCCGCCTCTCCACCTTCCCTCACGGAGACCGAGAGCACATTCCTCACCTCTGCGCCTGGTGGTTCGGGCATCAACACACCGGCCTCGTCCGACATGTATCGCGGTGTACAAGGTCGGAAGAGGTCAGAGCTAGATGCTGAAGCTGACTTCGGCCTCCTGCATCCTCCGGCCAAGAAGGGCAAGTACATAAGTTTGACCTGGCGAGACTGAGGTATTGCCTACCCAATTTCGCCTCTTCTTTGGTGCTAGGAATGATTGGGAGGAAGGAAAAGGGGGCGTTTTAGCTTGGGGAAAAAGTACATCGTGATCAGATCTGGATTGATTGCTACTACATCATACGCCGATATGGATGACGAAATGAGGGAACAAGGGATTGGGATTGTGTAACACCCGCTTTTTTTCCCCTTTGGCGATTTGGGCGCAGGTGTCATCCAATCTTGCTCGGGGGATCTGGTTTCTGGAGTTCAACTCTGATTTTCTTCGTCTCTCTGAGATTTTTCTTTATTTCGGTTTTTGTTTGATTCGGAATATATATACCCACCCCTTTGCGCTTTTTCTAGGCCCGCATGCACTTTCGAGAAACGAGGAATAAATAACACTCAACTTTGCACTCGCTCCCACACTTACGCGTATGTAATACAGCTTGACAAGGTTATAGCGTAGTATATATGTATAACACCCATCCGAACTTTCCCTTCCTATCCAATATCCTACCACAACCCAAGTCTCTCGTTTGTCTATCTTGGACGATAACCTTCTCCCCCTCCCACCCATAGATTCCCTAGACAACAATCTCCATGGACCCCATCTCACTCACCCGGCCAACGCATTCAACCATTCCAAAAGCACCTCAGCGCCACCTTCCCACTCTTCATGATTCTGCAAATGATGCGCCACACCTTCAACAACCCTAAACCACACCCCCCCTTCCCCGTCCTCTCCCTCGCCCCCACCAACCTCCCCCCTCTCCACCATCCCCTTAAAAGCCTCCCGATACCTACCCGCCGCGTCCGCGAGGATCGCCGGCGTACACAACACGTCGTGTTGAGCCGCTAAGACCAACAAGCCCGGTCTAACCTTCTCGTTCTCCTTCTCACCCCGAAACCCGGTGATCGAACCCAACACATCCGGTCCACGTACAAACGGCAGTAAGGATTGTAGCGGCCAGAGCATCGACTCGTACGGACTCAGATGAGCGGCGAAGGCGCGGACGGTGCGGAAGGGCGTGCTGGACGTGAAGAAGGAGGTGTGGATTTGGCGGAGCGTGGTGAGGAGGTAGCGCGGGTGGCAGGCGCGGTAGAGGAAGTTGGGGAGCGCGGTCGGGAGCCAGTGCGTGTAGACTTTGAAGCTGGTGGGATAGGGAGTGTGAGCGCGCGCGCGCGTGCGAGTGGGGGAGGAGGAGGAGGAGTGAATGGGAGCGTTATGTGTATACGAGTGAATGAAAAGAACCACGATGTATGACAAACTCGGGGTTGTCTAGAAAAGGGGTAGAGAGGGAGAAAGAAGAAGAAGAAGAAGAAGAAGGAGGAAAATGATTTTTTGGGGGAAAAAAAGGAGAATGAAAACAAACTAGAAAAAGAGAGAGAGAGAAAGAAAGACACAAAAATACATACGACCCAAACCCAGGCACACCAGCCACCATTCCAAACCCTCTAACCCTCACCACGCCCCTCGCAAGCATCCACTGCGCCAAAGCCGCGCCCGCCGAATGCGCTATAAGCACCACATTCCCTCCCCCTCCTCCTCCTCCACCTCTTCTTCCATCCCCCCCCTTCTCCCGCTCCTCAACCCACTTCAAACCCGCCCCCAAATCCCCCGCCAACTCCCCCCTCGTCGTCCCCCACACCAAGCCCAAAAACCCAGGATACCAACTCCCCCCGTGTCCGCGGTAGCTCACAGCGTAGCACGCGTACCCCCTCGACGCGAAGAACTGCATGTACGGGATCCACATGGCGGCGCTGCCGAAGCCGCCGTGGGCGAAGAGGAGAGGAGGGAGGTTGTTGTTGTTAGAGGAGGGAGAATTGGTGACAGTGGTGACAGTGGTGTAGAGGAGTTCGAGGGGTCCGGAGGGGGTGGGGATGTGGGTTTTTTGGATGGAGGTGGGGAGGGGGTAAGGGAGGGGTGGGGGGTTGGGATGGGGTGCGCGCCAGGAGAGGAGGAAGGGTCCGAAGGGCATTTTTTTTATATATATATTTTGTTTGTTTTTGGTGTGTGGGTATGTTGTTTTTGATTGATTCGGTTTTGCGTGTAATGGTTGGGGGGTTTGTTGTTATTGTTAAGGGTTTTCTTTTCCCCGTTCTGTGTGGTCTTGTAACACGTCTCTTTTCTTCTCTCTTTCTCTCTCTCCCTTTTCTCTCTCAATTTGTTTCTCCAATTAAGGTAATCACTTCTTTTTTTTCCCCTTCTTGTTTCCTTGCTCTTCTTCTTCTCCTTTCCCAACTTGCCTTATGTCCAATGTCGAGCGTGAGTTACGTTAACTATTTATTTGTATCAAATCATTAACTCTTAGTGCTATCATTAAAAATGAGACAAAGCTGACCAACGGTTGCAACCACTTCACGCGTGAACTGAGGGGCACATCTGAGATAAATAAATCAAGAAATAAATACCAGCAGCTACCTAGCTGCGAGAGGGGGAAGAAAGGGGAAGGGGGAGGGGGAGGGGGAGGGGGAGGGGCTAGATCAGTCCATTTCGAAATGTGTTTGCCGCCGCGTTGCTCGTGTCACGACGGGTATGTGTGTGTGTGGTTGAGAATACGAGGACACCACTTTTCAGCTGTAGCAACTAAAACATGGAATGTTAGGTATCCTTGTCTGTGTGCAATGATGGTGAGAAGCGAAGAGAGATAGTTGTCTAACCTCTAAGAGAACCCGTCGGTTCAGTGGATATAAGGTTTCCCATGTACAGCTAAACCAAGTATCCAAGGGAGGATGGATACATGGGTATACAACACTAATCTCAGCTTCAATTCATCATCACCCAAGACAAACCTTGCCCTTCTTTCCTTCGCACTTCCTACACGCATCCATGTTCATCATAACCTGGCCCCAGTCAAATAGGGAAAAGAAGACAAATGTCTTAATGTAAATAAGGAGGTACTTGTATATATGTATGCATCATCCTATTCTTTAGACTTAAAAACGCCCGAAACTCGATTACTTGGTGGATAGACGCTTAGTTGAAACAGAAACTCGGCAAAAATAAAAAAAAAAGTATTAACAAAATGTCGGCTATCAACCTAGAAGAAGACGAAGAAAACGACGAAAGGGGCACAAAGGTATAGAAAACAAGAAGTTAACCCGGATTACACACAACTCACACAGACTCTCAGTACATACAAAACCCCCCAACCGTAGCAGAATTACATAGAGCTTCTCGCTCACAGCATCCTGCCTTTCCCCTTACTACCCGGTGTAGGACTCAGGGGCGGGAAGTGGTTTTCTTGCGCTGCTTCCATCCTACTTTGCTCCTCAGCGAGGCTCAATTGCAATGCATATTCTAGATCATCCATCTCGCTTTGTTTGCTTGACCCGCTTGCAGCCTGTTTCTTCACGGGAGTTCCTCTGGAGCGGGAAGGCGATGTTTTCTTGCCCTTGGAGAATTTCACGGGGACATCCCAGCCTGAATTGGAAGATGAAGTTTCGAAACCCGGTGCAGGACTTGCTTGTAACGAGAGACGAATCGCTTCCGCGATATCGGCATCGACCTGCTCTTCGTCCCGCACAGTGGGCGAAACCAATGAAGCTGATCCTTTCGGCTCAGATGTAACATTGACGCTCTCCCGTTCTTGACGGCGCACTTCGTCGGCCTGTTGAGCCTCTTGAGAGAGCATGGTGGCGTACGCCAACGCCTCCTCTTCGTTTCCGAGGAGATCGATCCCAAAGCGGCCAGCCATACGCTCGGCATGACGTCTGCGTTCTTGCTTGTCACGCTCCAACTCGTGTTTTTCGTTCGCAATGTAGTCTTTTAGATTGACACGAGCGGTGCCGGTAAATCGATCGTTTGCATTGTTGCTTCCTCGCTCAGCACGCCGAAGGCGACGCTTGCTACTCTTATATTGATCCGCGGCAGACGAACTATAAGCCCAGTAACGGATCTGGTTTCCGAGGGAAACTGCACCGCGAAGCACGGTTGGGTCTGGATCGAGGATGACGGCGCCTGCCGCAAACATGTTGATGCCTACTCCTAGTGCCGACTGGGATGCTTGGGCAAGCCTTCGCCGAGCCCGGGATGAGAAACGTGAGTTGAGCGTTCTAATGGGTTTCGTCTCTGAAGCCAGAGGATCCCAAGCCTGCACTAGACCATCATTCCCACCAACAACCAAATGCAAGGCTGTGAGGGCTACGCATGAGATTTCTGGCGACTCGGTATAAATGATCCGCACAGGCTCAACATCGTTAGGGTACTCAGAACTGCGCGATACAGTGGCGCGTATATCCCACAACAGTACGATGCCACCATTGGTACCGGCCGCCACGAATCGGCCACGTCGGCCAGGAATGTCTGAAGGAGATGAAGGCTGACTAGCTACAGACAGGGGCGAAGAGTATGGCGAGGATGTGGTAGACGTAGCAGAAAATCCTAGAGCCGGATCCTCTGACATAGTCAAGGTGGCGAACGTAGACTGATCCGTAGCCGTGGTGGTTATCCGAACCAACTTGAGTCCACCAAAAGTAAGATTTGAGCATCTCCACTCTTCTATCCAATTCTCTCTTTCCGGTGAGCTACTAGAAGATATGTAAGATGAGCTTCGCGTACGTTGCGTGAGCTTGTAGTAGGGAATATCTGGGGTAGCCACTCCGGAGCCACCAAAAAGAGACGACGTTTGCGTTGAAGTCGGCACAGTCGCGCGGGTCATGTCGTTGTTCTTGGCATTCTCGCGCGTCTTCCATCGCGTGTATCGAAGAATTCTAGCTGAATCGTCCTCTTCGAGCCCACATTCGAAAACGACCATTGCTTCACCAGCATAGTTGCCGTCATCCCCAGCGAAGTCAACCTCAAGACGTCTGCGCATATCCCAGCCAAGGCAGGATTTGCGCAAGTCCTTTGGCCTTTTCCTCAAAAATAGTTGAATTTCTTTCGTTTCTGCCCGAATCTGTTCCATGCTTAGGCACATCCCATCCCAGGATGTTCTTGGCGAATAGCTTCCGTCTGTCTCAGCTTCGTTGAATGGATCAGGCCGGGCAGTGCGCCTACTAGGCTCTATGAGATTCCAGTAAACACTGCGCCCAGTGAGCCACGCCAAGTACTCGGTGTACTCCTCAATATTACCTTTAGGAGATTGACTTCGAATGGGAAACTTGGTAAGGTAAAAGAGTTCGCCCAATGCATTAAGAGCAACAGCCCAAATGCGATTCTGAGCCTGTCTTTTGAGAGAGTAACTTTCGTCCACAGCTATCGCAATAATGGGAACTCCAGGGCTCAAGACCCAGCGAGCGGTCAGTTCACCGCGCTGTAAACGCGTACCACGCAGGCCATCGGTACCAAGACTACAAGCAGTTACCACGCCAGCGGCAGATCCAGTAAGAAGACCGATCAAGCCTTCAGAGAGTGATGGGATTGTGTTCGACTTTGCTATCCAAGTGCAACATATTGCGCCGCCATCAATTCCAAGCTGAGGGATACCGGCATCATGCATGGAGAAATCGGTGGGCTCCCCAATGTATCTGCCACGTTGCTCATCCGTGGCTCTATAATAGCATGATCCCTCTGGACTACCTTGACCGTACACCACGCCATATGGCTGGGAAACATCCATGACGTTTGGGCATCCGATTATTTCGCCTGAACCCAAACCCCATTCAGCCTCACCAGGGAAACGCTCAGTGAATTGGGGATAGAAGTTTGGATCATTCTGGCCCCATGGCTCAACTTTACCAGTGGTGGGGTCACTCGTAGTCGCCAGGCCAACATCAACAGCACCGTGGATCAAGCGTGGAACCCGTTTGTTAAGCGTTGTGCCAAAGGACGCATGGATGTGCTTGATGAGCGAAAAGGTCTGCGCGTTGTACTCAACAACGGGCGCATTGGGGTGACTCTGTCCGGAACGCGCGGCTTGGGCAGCAGGGAGCTGCATCGGTTTTCCTCTGACCAAAGAACGAAGGAGCCTCGTCCGGAGAATATATTCGCTTCTCCAGGTCGCCAGTGAAGTGAGCCTTGTGAAACACCGCTTATCCGAACGAATGTGTTCGCCGTCATCTTCTATGCCCTGGCTAGCTGAATCGGCAATCAATGCGGCAGGACCAGGGAAATAGCGATTAAAGGCTTCCCGCCACGCATGAGGTGTTGTCACCAAGCCATGAAAATGTTTCGATACTAAAGATACGGCGGCAAGATCGTTAGGGGACAGGTTTGAAAGCGCATGGGTCAAAATCTCTGGATTTGCGTTAGCCTTGGTCTGCATAAATCCTAATTCTCGCAGAGGTTCGGATTGAACCCACCATTAGGGAGTTTTGCGATAGCACAACTCTTATCATCCGGCTTTCGTGCTGACTTGATCACCTCGAAAACAGGCGTATCCGCCCGCTTCCTGCCAGAATGAAGCGACGCATTCTCATATTCAGTGATTTTGTCCTTCGGGCTCGGTGTTCTGGGATTCAATCGCGCGGTTGCATCTGCATCGAAAGGGCTACAGTCAGGGGCATCAGCATCCGCGTTATTATAGCCGCCGGCGCTGCCAGGAGAGGGAGGCTCTCGCTGCTCCTCGTGTAAGTGAGAGAGCAGAGAGGCCTGTTGGTCATGTTGGCGGAGTCCATGTTGGGAGGTGGATGTGGGGTGTTGGGGGGCAAATGTGGTGTTATCGGTATTGGATGACTGTAAGGGCTCTGGTTGCATAAAACTTGGAGAGAGGGGAAGAGGCTTTCGCAGTAAGACTGAGCTGGAACTTTGCTCAGTCGTTGGCAATGTATGGGCGCGTTGTTGATGATTCTGTTCGTGGTGTTGATGATGAGAGGACATTCGAAAGTTTGATGAATGTAGATGTAGAGAAAGTGCCAAGACACTTGCCGGATTGGGGAGTGACGATACGGTTGCGCGATGAAGGGAAATAATCCTGCATTATTGAAGGTGAGAGATGCATAAGCCCAAAATCGCACAAAAATCTGCAAATCTAAGACTTGGGAAGGAAATCTTCATATCGTGGGGGTTTGGTTCGCCCCTCTATAACGTATTCAACGGCTTGATCGAACTAGTGGGGTGGGTCGAAATAGCAAGTATCACGTCACGAACAAAGATGGCAATTGGAACCCATCGCTTAGCCTAAACGAAAATATGTATTCGAATGATCAGATTACAAGGTGTTCAGTAACGCCAAAACCATGCCTGTACAGAAAATGCCCTTATATATCATCACGGCACGTAAAGCCGCGAATATGCTGCCACGTTGGTCCGACAACATACGCAAGTTGTGTAGTTCTTCGAAGCGAGTCCGACTCTACAGTCGTCACATAGGGAGAGACATCCACAAGGCCATACGAGAACCGTACGCGGTTCCATCTGGCACACCACACATTGCGGGCCTTCCGATCCCATGCCTTCCGCGCCTGTGTCCCAGCTACTAGCGTTGCTCGAATCTCGGGCGGCGGGTGCTTTGCGTTTGTTAAGGATAAGGTCTTCTAGAATCGCTTCCTCATCTTCTGGTGTCATGCTGAGACCTTTCGAGAGACCGTCAATTGGCAAGCGTGATGTCGTCAAAATTTTGGCTTCATCACGCTCGAGTGCTCGACGGTACTGCGACCGAGTAAGGACCCCGGAACTCTGTAGATGACGAGATAACAACCGTGCTTCCTCTCTGTCCTCGCTTGTCTTTGGGTCTAGTAGGCGTGAAAGTCGAGATACATCGAAGGGGTCCTCTGGTAATAGAGACGATTCGCGCGAGTACCGATGGGAATCTTGCGTCGGTGTTCGTTGACCCTCCTCCTCTGCATCTAACCAGGCGTCTTCATCGCCCGTATTAGTGGAAAATGAAAGCACGCTGGTGGTATCGTCGTCCTGCGGAGGGACAAAATCTCCGCTCGTGTCTGCATCACCCCACTTTCCACCACGTTTGAACCAATTGTAAAGATAATCATTCAACTGGTCTTCAGACTCCTGGGTTCCCTGTTCTTCATAAGAGCCATTTCTGTGGAGACGCTCCCGGGCGAAAGCTTCCACATCGAGAGAATTGTTCGGACGTAGACGAGGTTGATCATCAGTAAAAAGCCACGGTTCGGAGATAATGTTGGATCTCAGTGTTTCTCGAGAGCGAGGAACAGATGCGGGTTTCTCCAATTCGTAGGGCCCGGCGAGCCGAACTAACCAGCGAGGATGGTAGGTGATCCGCAATTTTTGAAGGGCGGACATTATCAGTCTAGCCTGAATGGCAAATACTAGAAGGGATATACCCTTCAGGAACTGATACGTCAAAGTCCAACGTCCCCGCCGCTGCTGTACACCAACGCCATTGTCACGTCCAATGGCCCTCGCAGCGTCCGATGATGCATTTACACCCTTCGTTTTTCTTTCACGAGCATACCCAGAAGTGGAAAGAGGGATAGATCCGTCAATATTCGGCTGATCCACAGTCTCCAATCCTTGGGCCAACGCGTCTCCCCGTAATTCTACAGGGGTGATTTTGTATCTCAAGTGTCTACGACGGGCGACCAGGTCATGAAGCCTTTTCTTCTCCAGCCAAGTCATCGCATGAACATTTACACGGGTACCCTCGTTCAGATAGACGGCCTCACTGGCCGCTGTCAAGACAGTGAATCCGACCTTGAGGATAGCGGTATAGAAGTCTTCATTCCAGTTGACGGTTAGTGGGGTGATGGCGGATAGATGTATATTTGCGTGAAGGTTGCCGTAAGCAACAGCACACCGTTCCCTCCACGACATATTCTCGGGTTGACCGGGAGGTGGAGATAGAACAGTGAAAGCAAATGCGATGAGGTATATGACACCACAGGCCAGTATCCCAACCAAAATAAGGAGATGCGGGATGAAACCGACGATGCAGACAGTGGGGAACCGAATGATGCCGGCATGCTGGCCAGAATCCACTACCGATGATGCGAATCGAAAGAAACTCCATGTGAAAGTAGACATGTACGCGAGACCCCAGATTGCCGTAGTGACCAGACGAAATCTAGCACGAAAGCCTAGTATGGCCAAAAAGTTGCTCGTAAAATGGCTAAAGCTCGATATGAGAGCAATGAGTAAAACTTCAGGTGGCACATTGACGAAGGAGTTGAGGGTGGAGCGAGTGAGAGCCAGCGCAGTACCATCGGGGGTGAAGACGGGTTTGGGGCGGTAGAAACGGGAGGAGTCTGATGTAAATGGGCGGGTTACGACGGCCTCTGCTTCAGCAAAGGCTAAGCTGTGTTCGAAGAGGGTCATACCAACCTCATGGACAGGTTGGCGCCCCTGAAGCGCACAGGATAAGGTCTCGACGACCTGGCTGAACCCAAGCGAAACGAAAAGGGGCCAAAGGAGAGCAAGAGATCCTTGTGGGCGTGTTGAGCCAGGGCTTAGGGGAAGCATGTTGACGGCTCGGCATGAGTCTTGGACAGGCTCGTAGAAAAGCAGCGATGAGCTTACTTTCCACAGAAAGCCGCCCTCTCCACCAAAATCCGTGTCAAGTTGTTTCCCAGATTGACCATACTGCAACTCGGACCAATCAGGAGCCGTCTGGCAGCGTATAGCCTGGAGTACTGTCTGTATCCTGTACAAGAACAGTAGCATAGGGGCCAAGTATAGGACGAGACGCAAGTGAAGGCGGTCGATGGAGAGCGGCACGCGACTAGAAGCGTAGAAATGGGTGCGGTTCAAGAGTATGCCCTGTGTATTGACAAGTAAGCATGGATCAATGGAATGCGGTGTAGACCAGTCTCGATGAACTCACGACTATAAACGTAGCAATGGCCCATTTGGAGGTGATGTATCCAAAGAAGGAGCCGACATTCTTCATCGTCTGCCACATGCTCATATCATCCTGAATGCTGGCTGCCGCACCGGCAGCGGCAGCAACGGATTCCTGCACGAATTTGCCCGCCGTGGTCGCCACGGTCGCGTTGGTAGCATTTGCGGCGGTGGGTTCGGCGATGACGGTGCCACCAGTGCGCATCTTCTCCAGAACATCGCCCAGGGCGCCAGCTTTTGAGAGAAGCCGCGGCCAGAAAGGCACGAAAGCTGTCAGGTTGGTGAGCCCAGCCTGCAGATTTGCTTGGGCCTCCATTCTCGAAGTAGCACAAGTACGGGTGTCGTGCTTGTTACCAGAGGGATCTCGTCGGGTGGATCGGGTGTCACGCCGAAGACGAGCAGGGTTGTACTGTAGGTATCCGATCCGATCAGTGGAGCTGCAGCGCAAGACAGCGCGGTGCAGGCTTTTATCTCTCACTTCTTTTTTCTACCAACGGTGACACATGATCACGCTACTGCTCTTCTCGTCCGGCACAAGCAGGTGCGCATGTGGTTATGGTTGTAGTTGTGGTTGTGGTTGTGATTGCGGGGGGCGAGGCGGAGGTCGTCGGGGGTGTTTCACCGTTGGAGTGCTCAAGCGCGACTTCTCCGTCATCCGTCTTTCACAAGGCAAGAAGGCCTAGCCTTAACCATGGCTCGGAGCCCGGAGAAACTCCAATTGCCTTTACTAACCACAACCCTACCCTTTCTCGAGTCTACACCAAACCTCGGACTCGACTCGTTCCTCCACCTCGAACGTTGAATGCTTTGACTACACATGTGTATATATATATATACTATGCCTTATTTTAAAATAACAAACAATCGCATCAATCTAAATATTGTGGCCGGAAAACGCGGCTCATTACCTAATTTATGTTCCTTCGCCCTTTGCTCACTCGCGTATCAATGTTTCATTCCTCACCAAAGTCAACAACCAACAATGCTCATTCCGCGTATACGTACCACCGTCCTTCCTTCTAGACTGCTCCACTGGAATGCAATCAGACTCATTATAAAACCGCCCTTGACCCTAAATCTTCTTCTTCACTCTCCTATTGTCTCTCTTTTGCTTGCCACACTCACCAACAATCGCTCAACAGCCAAAACTTGTCCAATCGTTTCACCAGAAAAGAACCTAAAATATCAAAACCCTAAAAAAAAATATTCGCCTTTTGTTTCAGTTTCCCGCCCGATTTCGTTTTTGCTTTACCATCTAATCCTTACCATTGTCTGATCTGTTCATCTGTCCCGGTCTTACCATGAAGTTCGGCAGCCTCCTCACTGCCGGGGCAGCCCTCCTCCTCTCGGATTTCGCTGCTGCCCAGGGACAGACGCACCTCCTTGCCAACTATCCCCAAACAACTGGACTTCAGACCGGCTGGAAGTACCTGGGATGCTACTCGTACGCACCCCTGTTTAGCTCGTGGCATGCATTCGGATGCTAATATGACGCAGTGATCGACGGTCGACCGACGTTGGCGATCGTGCCTTGGGTGGCTACTTCAGACTGGCCAACCCTCAGGGTGGAAATCAGTGTATTACCGTCTGTCTCGGCATCAACCCGAACTTCAAGTACGCGGGTACCGATGATAACCAGTGCTGTACGTAAATAATCCGTCCCCGACTTTGTGATTTCGAGCGTGACCGGCTAACAATGGCATAGGGTGTGATACTGGCCTCAACAACAACGGCACCGCGCAATACGGCCAAAAACTCGCCGAATCATACTGTGACTACGGCTGTCGCGGCAGCACTGCTACGAATAAGCAGACTTGCGGTAACCCCAACACCGGCCTTACCTTGTTGACCGGCCCCGCTGTATCTGTCTACACCAACGACCAGGTAAGTGGCTTTCTATATGCCTGTGTGCTTGTGCTTGTGCTTGTGCTCTATGTATTCCACTTTTCCTCTCTGCTTGGAACGACAAGGGTAAGAAAGACTGGAGGATTCGACCTGGGTTGGATGAGCTGGATGGGAGAAAGATCGGATGGACGGGGAAGGAGGACCAAGGAGGAGAGCGGGCAGCGGCAGGATGGACAAGTTGGGGTAGTTGAACGATATGTGGATGAGGCTACATTTGATACTTTGGTGAATATATGGGTACAGACCAGGTGGATCCCAAATGCCGTGTTTCTACGTGTGACATTCTTCAACGTGATACCAGGTGGCTGTATACACATAGCTATATGCACATGTAGATACGGACATATGTACTTGTGTGACGGACATTTATCCGTGTCATGTGTCCATGTCGTGACTCTCTTGGCATAGGTATGTGTTGCGAGACGTGTCAATACCCGATTCTTCCCATGAATTGGCCGTAAATATCACAAGCTTAATGATGGCTTGTCCGACTAAATTGATATTTTCTCGGAAGGTGAGTTGCATACTTCCACAGCGGCGGTTCAATTGAGGATGCCGCACCGAAAGATTCTCTTACTGTGAGTCAATTGGCGATCGATGAGTCAAGTAAAAGAAGAAGAAAAAAAAATAAGGATCAACAATTAAACACAGCATGAGAGTTGTGGAGTCATGCGACAGGGAACGGATGGAGAGGGTTTGTCAAGTTGCAGTCCCGCGCACTGGCCGGGATTGGGTGCAGGTCCCTGCGGCGGCCGAGGCGGTGAAAATGGTCCGTATCAACTGCAGGGCGCTGTCATTCGTCAATGGAAGCATGGCGCTGCATGCGCTTTGCGAAAGTGTGGGGATATAGTTGCAGAGGAGACGGGCAAAAAGGAAATATAGACATATTGAGCGGCAGGCTGGCTCGCCTAATGGCAGGCTTGACGATATTTTGCTCCCACACGGCCGCCATTTCCCCGCCTCCACCATTGCACATTGCACCAGACGGCTCGAGGCGCCCGTGGGCCTTAGCTCGCCATAAGTTAGCGTATCCGATCCCGGCCTGGCTTTCATCATCGCAAACCAGCGAAAGAATTTTGATCTTTGACTCACTAACTACCATACGCACTGCTACTGGTCCTGGACACCTTCACAATACAAATACCTGCCCCGTCCCTCTTCCTCGACCCAAAAAACAACATCTTCCTTTTCCCCTTCACTCCATTGCATACAACATGTGTCCCCCCGTCGAAGAAACCCCCGCCAATGGCCAGGCCAACGGCACCAACGGTGACAACGGCCACCCAGGCTACTCTGCTGTACGAAGCACGCCCACCAAGCACGTCTCGCCCTACCAGCCTGTGGGCGACTTTCTCTCCAATGTCAGCCGCTTCAAGATCATCGAGTCCACCCTCAGAGAAGGCGAGCAGTTTGCCAAGTACGTTATGCTCCAATTCCTGCGTGCCATTGAGCTCTTCCCTGTGCCTTCGCTAACCTATATTTTTTTTTGCTTCCAGTGCATACTTCGATCTGGACGCCAAGATCAAGATAGCCAAGGCTCTCGATGAATTTGGTGTTGACTGTACGTAGAGCCGTTTTGCATTCCTTGCCTTAGCGCAGTTCTGACCGCCTTTTTTTTTTTCATAACCACAGACATCGAATTGACGAGTCCCGCCGCCTCGGAGCAATCACGCTCCGACTGCGAAGCTATCTGCAAGCTCGGTCTCAAGGCCAAGATCCTCACCCACGTACGATGCAGCATGGCAGATGCCAAAATCGCCGTCGAGACGGGCGTCGACGGTCTCGATGTCGTCATAGGCACTTCCAGCTACCTTCGCGAGCACAGTCACGGAAAGGACATGACGTACATCAAGAACACCGCGCTCGAGGTCATTGAATTCGTCAAGAGCAAGGGCAAGGAAATCCGTTTCAGCTCCGAGGACTCGTTCCGATCTGACCTCGTCGATTTGCTATCCATCTACAGTGCCGTGGACAAGGTCGGTGTCAACCGCGTTGGAATTGCCGATACCGTGGGTTGCGCAAGCCCCCGCCAGGTCTACGATTTGGTGCGAACGCTGAGGGGTGTGGTGGGGTGCGATATTGTAAGTCTTTTGAGCTGTCAGCATGATGAACTGCGGGAAGCATTGGCTAACTTTCTTTACAGGAAACTCATTTTCACAATGATTCAGGATGCGCCATTGCCAATGCCTACTGCGCCTTGGAAGCCGGTGCCACACACGTTGATACCTCAGTATTGGGCATTGGCGAGAGGAACGGCATTACCCCTCTTGGTGGTTTCATGGCTCGCGTACGTGATCACAAATTTTTTCTTCCAGGTTGGCATTGTCGGGCTAACATTTGCTAGATGATTGTGGCGGACCGCGACTACGTGCTCAGCAAGTATAACATCAAGAAGCTCAAAGATATCGAAGATCTCGTTGCCGACCTCGTCGAAGTCAACGTGCCCTTTAACAACTACATCACCGGTTTCTGTGCCTTCACCCACAAGGCCGGTATCCACGCCAAAGCCATCCTCAACAACCCCTCCACCTACGAAATCATATCCCCCGCCGATTTCGGCATGTCGCGATACGTGCACTTCGCCAGCAGGATTACCGGATGGAACGCCATCAAGAGCCGTGCTGATCAACTTGGCTTGACGATGACGGATGCCGAGTACAAGGAATGCACAGCGGAAATCAAGAAGATGGCCGATATCAAGAAGATCACGCTCGATGACACGGACGCGATCATCCGTAACTTCCACCACAACCAGGTCCACAACACAAACAAGCCGCTCCTCCCCGACCTCACCAAGGACGAGGCGGAGAAGCTGAACCAAGTCGACCAGAAGATCGAGAGCGTTCCGGAAAAGCGCCAGCTCGACGCCACGGTGGAAGCTGACGCCGAGGACCGAGCCAACAAGAAGACGAGATCAACTGCTGCATAGGAAAGCTAGTGTAACATTTCCCCCATCATATGCTGGTATTGGAGTTTTGGCGTGATTTTTCTCTTCCTTACTCGTTCTCTTTCTCCACATGTGGGTCTTGGTTTTGGACCATTGTACATTTTGCAGCGGGGAAAAACGAAAAAGTTGTTTTGTTTTCGATACCTACCTACATTCAGTAGGTACGTACTTCATGTCGCATGCATGCAATGAAACATTCTTACGACACGATACGGCCCTGTGTTTGGTATTTTGCATTTTGTTGTGAAACAAGCCCGTCAAAACGGATTCAAAAAGAAGTATTGTATGAAATTGTATATAGGTATGCCATATGTTATACTTGAAAGCACACATTAGGGAACAGAGTGAAGCTACATATGTACACGCGTGTTGTATGTACGGAAATTAATTGGGATGGAATGTCACTTGTTTATTATTGCATATGCAAGCTAGACGTGATCCGGATTGATCCCCCAATGCTGACATGTCTGAATCAAATGTTCTGATACGAGAAACTATCGTGGAGGATGGACATTGTCACAGCTGTCCGCGGGTGAATCAATTCATGTTGCATGTGATTAGTGAATGATGAGGGGCACGTGCTTGGCCGCCGCCACCTACCAGATCCAATCTGAGTTGAGCAGGGTCCAACTCAAATCGGCCATTACCGTTTTGTTTAAAAACCACCATCGGTAGTTCCCCCATTTGTCCACCCTTTATAAGACAACACTTTGCCACGCCCGCTCTGTATCCTACGTCGCCAACATGAGTACCACCGTAACCGTCACCGAACAGCCAGCAATCACGGCCGAAAATGTATTGCGCCTCTTCCCCGAAGTCAACACCTCACTCATAGGCGGGGTACACAACTCGGCCACCAACGACGATGCGCTCGAGGGCTATGACGACGAACAGATCCGGCTCATGGACGAGGTGTGCATAGTGCTAGACGACAATGATATTCCCATTGGCAGTGCGAGCAAGAAAGTCTGTAAGTTTTAGTTACCAAACAACAGCAACCCCTCCATCTTGCACTCCCAATTGACACAAACTTTGCCACAGGCCACTTGATGGAGAACATTGACAAGGGACTCCTGCACCGCGCCTTCTCCGTCTTCCTGTTCGATTCGCAGAACCGCCTCCTCCTCCAGCAGCGAGCGACCGAGAAGATCACCTTCCCCGACATGTGGACCAACACCTGCTGCTCACACCCCTTGGGAGTCCCCGGCGAGACGGGTGTAGGTCTCGATGCATCCGTACAGGGCGTGCGTCGTGCAGCGGTCCGAAAACTCGACCACGAACTCGGAATCAAGGCGGCGCAGGTGCCGATTGACGACTTCAAGTTCCTCACCCGGATACACTACAAATCGCCCAGCGACGGCAAGTGGGGCGAGCACGAGAGTAAGTCCTACACAAATGGGTGAAGGAGGGGTAGATGGACCGTACGAAAACGTGTCTGACTGACCTGTTTGCTTAGTCGACTACATCCTCTTCATCAAGGCGGACGTCGATCTCAACGTCAACCCCAACGAAGTCCGCGACTCCCGCTACGTCTCCCAGGACGACCTCAAGACCATGTTCAAGGACCCCTCGCTCAAGTTCACGCCCTGGTTCAAGCTCATCTGCGAGAGCATGCTGTACGAGTGGTGGAACCACCTCGACTCGGGGCTGGAGAAGTACTTGGGCGAGACGCAGATTCGACGAATGTAAACGAGTAGGCACATATACACACATTATTAGTTATTGGAGAAGCGCGGGGCTTGTGTCGAGTCTCTCTTTTTTTTAATTTATTTGTTTGTGGTAGTCTCACCCCACGCGCAGCTTCGGGCCGTTCGGCTCCCGTGGAAAGAGAGAGCGAAAGATATGGGAGAGTTCACTCAATAATTTGGAGCCTCTCCTCCCCTTGTCCGAAACCCGATCGGCCTTACCCTATCTAAAGTTCCGATTAAGCCCCACGGGCGCCGCCAATGCATGCAACCATTGGCAAGCATCATCGATAGATACCAGATAGTTATTAGTTTTTTTTTTTCTCCGGATACCACGCGCGGGTTGGCCCCGAATCAAGATCAAGTTGAGATTGCACAAACGTTTGCGGAAGCATGTTGGATACCTAACATAATGTACCTATCTACCTATGCTCCTCCCTCCCCCC
>KZ805648.1:0-11189 GCA_003073855.1 Periconia macrospinosa
TATAAATACTATAAAAGTAGGTTATATATAAAATACTAATACTATAAAAATTATTAAAAGTGTATAAAAAAGTACCTAATAGTTACTATATAACCTACTACATGTATAGCTTATTTGCTTAGAAATATTAGACTACTACTACTACTAAAATAGATTATTATTATATATAGGGCAAAGTATATATACCCAATACTAGTATACTATATACTTAGGTTATTACTTTAAATTATAATAAAATAGTAGCTAAATATATTAAAAAGTATAATATATATAAAAAGATAAGCTAATAGTATTATTAGCTATCTTAAACAATCCAACGGCGTTTGGGCTGCCGATTCTGGGTGTTCGTGACGCTGATTTTGGAGGCCGATTCGCCGCAAAACCTCCCTAACCACGTAGGCAAGGCGCCTGCGCACGTGCATTACGGATTACTTAGTACAGTTAGCGTCAGTGCCGTTCGTGCAAGGGGCAGATTTAAGCTGTCGTGGAGCCCGTTTTCTGTCTCCAGGCCTCAGAATAACGCTCGTTACAGTCGGCCGTCAGCGCCGCCGTCATGTTGTCGACCAGAGTCGCAGCGCCCCTCATGGCGGTGCACTTAAATCCTCCTTCCCCTTCCCCCTCAGACACGCAAACAGGGACCGCGGCTTCCTTCTCCATATCGCCTCGCGTGTGCCATCGATACTGCTCGTGCAACAAAACCCATCAAATTATACCTCTTTCCTTTCCTCTGTCTTCGCTTGCGCCGACGCGCCATGCAACGACGTTCATCGTACGATGACTCCTCTGACAGCGAATATGCCGGATCCGACGTGGCCGGTGATTCAGACACAGACCTGACGGATGTGGAAATATGCAGTGATGATGAGGACCATAAGCTGGACGGAGACATTGGAGAGGAGGAATCGTTCTTCGATGATGGCCTTCATTCGCCTGCGTATTACATCCAGCAGCTCGAAGCATTCGACGAACAGGAATACACAAAGGAGGACTACAAGGACGGCACCACTCGCCTTATGGACCGCATGGAAGATCAATGGCACAAGTAGGTTCTATCCTAGACCAACAGCCTGCGCCAGAGCAAGCTGCTAACACAGCCCAGATGCTGGAAGTGTTTGGGCAGAGAGCGATTCCGGAACTATGAGACGGTATCTGTCGGTACCTTATTCACGTTTTTTGACTGGCTTCTTGGTCAGCGCCGGGGGAAAAAAGGAAGGAGGCTCCGAGGAACAAAATTCGCCAGCTCCCTCGGGACGTACTGGAAGGTTTTTCGTCTTGTATACGAAAGATCGACCAGTGTCAGGCTGGATCCGAAGATGAACCGGGGCATGCACAAGGTACGACCACGGAGCCCAGAGCCTCCCATCGAAGCGCATACGCACGTTACGGCTAACCTCGAGCACAGGTGTTGAGAAAACTGGCAAGGAAACACGGTTTGAAGAAGATAGGCCGAGATAAGGCCTGCATGTATGTCGAAGACCTAGCCCTTGTGCTGCAAACGAACCTGGTAACGACCGAAAAGAGATACACCCACGGACGCTATAGGATACAGGTCCAACTCTATCTGCAACTGGGCGGCTTTACAGCGAATCGACCCAAGGCTCTTCTTAGTCTCTGCTATAAGCACATTCAGGTCACGCTGCTACGGGATCCAGAAGGTGGCCCTCATCGTGTGTTGTTGGAGTTCACTTTCGAGTTTACGAAGGAGTTTCTCGGAATCAAAGACATGTACGCCCCTAAGCTTTGTACCATCTGGAACTTATGAGATTGCTGATTCGTTTTTCTTTTTCAAGGAACACCTTCCCACTCCCTGAAGTCATGTACGACGAGACCTTTCTTTTCAGCCCGCACGCCTTCCTCCTCGGCATTCTCTTCTATGACAAGGCGTTTGCGGCATACAATCTGACCTCTCCCGAGGAACTGAGTAGACTCCAAATTCCATCAGGTCGCAACGAGCTACCACTGCGCCTAAACAGGAAATTGGACGATATTCCCGTCTTCCGGAAGGCGGTACGGAGTGTGGATGGTTGGGTCATTTCCCCTAGTGAACCTCTACCTTATTCTACCTTGCTGCCCTGGATCAAGGCGCTGGGTCAAATTACGTCGTTTAAGCAAGTGACCCGTCCCTATTCGCTTAGATATGCTGGAGGCAAGGCCTTCAATGAGAACGGTACATTCTGCGAGTCCTCGTATGCAAAAAATGGGATTAACATGATACACAGGCAACGTCAGCGAGGCCATGCAGAACCTAATGATGGGACATGCCAGCATAACGACGTTTTTGAAGCACTATCTCTCACGACGCGTCACCGTTGATACACAGGCTGTCGTGCGGGGTATCCAGCCCCAAGAGGCGCTCATGCGGGCGGCTTGTACCATGAGTCGTTCGATTGATCGTCGTCGGCCACGACGACTCACCCCTGAGCAGTCTGCGTCCGTGAACAATGATCCTGCCGTTCGCACCCTGCTCAACCAACGAAAGCGCCTGAAACATACTCTCCCTAACGCAACACAAGATCCTGAGTACAAAGCGCTTACCTCCAAGATCAGCCGAGAGAGGCAGCGTTTGCGGCATGCCCTCTTTCAGGATGTCATGGAACGCTGGGAGTTTGAGCAGCCCGTGCGCGATGTCGAGCAGCAGCTTGCCGGCGAAGAAGTCAAGGATGATCCGGAGATGGTTCACGACCCCATGTCTCCAGCACAAGAGGAGCTGGTCAGTTCGGTCATGTCGAAAGCGGGGAGCACTATAGAAGAGGAGATGAACAGGCGTAATAGGAGCATACGTGCGGTCACGCTATACTGTGGCCTTGAAGAGGGTAGAAGCAACCCCACCCGAACAGCGAGACGGAGCAGAAACGTCGGCCTAGCTACCAAGAGCCAGCTAGGACACGAAGCAGATTTAATAGAAGCAGCCAAGGTATCAGTGTACAAAGACAAGAGGCCCAAAATCTGTTTCCTCTGCTTAGGCAACAAAAATCTGCCGCTAGCAATGCGCATACACTCTTTTTGTACCGCAGGCGATCTCAGCAGGCATTTTGAACGTAAGCATTTACGACACATCAAGGGTGGGGAGTGCCCACGCTGCGAGCTTTGCCAGTTGCTCTTTAATAGCAAGATGCACCTGCAACGACATGCTATCGATGTCCATGGCACTGTCTCCTAGAGCGCACCGTAAGCCCAGGCAGCTGCCCCTTTTCGTAAGCCGAAGTGACGCGCAATTGCTAAAGAAAATAGAGCGAGTATTCCTGTTAAATAACCACAGCGTGGAGAGTTGCTACCAAATTGATATATTGATGCTCTTTTAGCCCCATGTGCTAGCGGTCTAATACATTGGTGAGTTATTTGCTATGCTATTACTGTAAGAAGCTTTGTTGTGAATTCCATTGCATTGAGGGCAAAATGAACAAGAACCCGATGCTCGACTCTTTTATATCGTTAGATAATCTTTTCAATGTTTCGGCATTTAACTTCACAGTGTTCAACTATTCCACCACCAGCGCGATAAATACTCAGAGACACGTCCCAACCTAATAACGTCCCTCACTGCGTAGCGAGACAAATGAGGGGTACTTTGACTTTCAACAACTGGAGAGGCAATGCGCACAACCATTATCGCTATAAATCGATGAAAATAATCTGCTATAGCTAATGCTGAATGTCTTTAATCCCCCCTTCCCTAAAAATTACGCTCGCATTGTCGTCTCTGAGCCTGATTTGCACAGCACCTTCTTTCATGGCCTAACAGACTTCTCTCCCTACAGCCCTAATCTCAAGTCCTTATCACTCTAAATTTTCGTAGAATAATCATAATTACTGTAAGCCCTAGAACATCTCTCTAATACTAAGAAATCATTATCAGCCCTATGCGTGCTGCAGGGCGCAATTTCATGCAGAGCCACTATGTTGATTGGTACTTCTAACGGAAGCGAATCACCAATCCTAGCTAATGCGGAGGTGAATCCGCACGTCTCACGTCATACACCCGTGGGTATTTTATTGTAAGATATGTGGCTGTGCGCATCGTAACAAGCGCTCGAAATATAACTAAATCCGGCTCAGGATTGGGAGCAGTGCCAACACGTTTCCAGCGTCGAAACTGGCCATCTTGTACATCTCGAGATGCGGCCCAACGCGCAGCGATACCACGTCACCCTCAAGCACCGAAATCCGCTGTTGCCTCTCCGCTGACTGAACGAAAGACCTAACCAAGCTCACCACATCCCCATCCCTTTTCGAGCCCACCGCCGCCGATGCCTAGACCGCTGCGCCTTGCCTGCGCCCTCTTGCATGTAAAGTCTATTTAATCCCCGCAGCACCCTCCCTCGCTCACACAAGTTTTCGTAGAACACACCAAAATACCTCGAATTGTCCATGTTTCACGCCGAGCACCTTAAGTACAAGCCTTCTTGATCTCTTTTGTCGACGAAGTCACCGGCCCACGATTAAGAACTTCCGAATTCTTGACGCCCTTCGCCTACACCTCTCATCGCGTCCCGTTATTTCCGAACTGTGAGCAGGTGAAAAGCACAACTTCACCTATCGACGAAGAAATGGAGTTGCCACTCGACGGATCTATAGTCCTCCCTCGTCTATCCCCACTTGTCGGAACAATTTCTCTCGAAGAAACGACAACCTGTGGTCCGTTCTATACGCCTGGGAAGATCAGTTTACCCCAAGCTCTCTCTGGCTTTCGGGACGACGATGGGGAACGCATGATCAGCAACAAGCCTATTCTTCTGGTAGAACGAGGATTAATGCTATGCCATACAGGCGACAGCTCGTTCGGCATGTTCTACGTGGCTCAGTATATTACTGCTGCCTCTGGTCCCCTGGTTTTCCTCCCAGACGGCATTTTCCGGGTTCATTTCATGCCTTACATGCCGGCCAGACAGCAGTTCCTTGCCATCCGATCTTTTCAGAATGCACTTAACGGGAACATCATGGCGGACCGCTCGCTTGGAGACTTCTCTCAGCAAAAGACAGTCACCCGGGCCAAACGGGATGATGACACCATGCTTGACCCGATTTTTGTAATGCTGGCTATAATTGTGCTGAGTGGCATCCCTCCTGCGGACTTCATTCCTACGAACGGGCAGTCCAATGGGCATTGCCCAAGCATTTTCCTGATTGATAACTCAGGTCCAGAGGGTGGACGAGGAACCGTCCCTAAGCTAGGGTTGCGGCTCAAGCGGAAGAGAGCCCGAAATGACCAGGATCCCCTGAATTTAACTGTGGCCTTTGGCCAAAAGGACAAGGAAATGAGGATTCGAGATCTCCTCGACCTTGCTGAGTCTCGCGGGGCGTTCACCGGCTCGCATTCCACCTCACCCGCCGGATGGCTCGAGGAATTTATGACGCTAAAAGTCAGACATAGCAGGAAATACTAGCTTCTTCTGAAGATAAAATTGTGATCTCGCAATACGGTGGGAGAAGTCAATATTGACGACCAGAAAGGTGTGGGATCGAGGTTGGATCAAAAGATCAAAAGAGAGAATAGAAATGACCTTTACGGCGCTGGATGCACTTGAGATGCTCAAAGTTTGTCCCCATTTTTGCAGCCTTAATGTTAGATAGCTTTGCGAAGTACAGTAGTGAATAACCTGACTGTTGGATTAATCAACGCACCGTGCGGGAGATAAGAGAAGAGACAGCGAAATGGGAGGACACGCAGGGAGCACTCGTGCGTGTATATCTCAATCAGCTAGAGTAAAGCAAATAGTTACATTAAGTTAGAAGCGATAGCTAGGAGCCATCTGAATGCTGATGAAGGATGCCCGTGATATATGCCTCTCTTTGCCATCCAATATTGTGAACAAGGTTTTCCGGATCCCCACATGAAAGGCCGCAATATTGTTTCACAAAGACAATACTAAATGATGGACATCATGTCGGTATAGTTCCGATTATGTTGACCCGAGCTATGAAAACATCCTGATCGCCTCGACGCCGGTGGAATAATGCTCGTTCTCGTGCATCCCCTACCCTGTCAATTACTTTCCACGTATGCGGTCTAATTTGGTGTATAGAATTGGTCTTACCTAGGTTGCTGAAGAGAGATATGAATGGACTAGGCTCTGGCGATCTACATTTCCAATCTAGATGTTCCCGAACTTTTGCTGGGTTTATCCAATGGTGGTAGTCCATCCAGTAATGGCCCTTTGCCACGAAGCCTTCGTTCTGATCGTGATAAGTAAACGACCTTCTGTGTTGAACCCGGTATAGCGTTGTTGGTACTGGCTCGATAGTATTCATGTCTGCAAACAGATCTACTTGTAAAATGTAGGTAAAACTTGGGACAAGCATAAGCTGACAACGCAGGAGCAAGGCGAGCGGGGTAGGTGCCAAGAGCTTAATAAGCAGGAAGGGTTGGCAAATCTCGGGATACCGGTAGTTGAGGGTGAGGTGTGGCGGTGTGGCAAGCCTTGAGGCTGGTGCGTGTTACCCCACCGCAACCTAAGCTTCTTTCTCAGTCAATGTACGCCAGCCTCACGCTTCGCTCTGAAACCAACTCGCGACGTAGCTCTTTCCCTTCACGCAGCAACAGCTATTGACACCACCTGCGGCGCACGATTCCACGTCTTCAGCCTGGCGCGAATGAAGCTTGGTTCGGTTTTGCGTGCGTAAGGGTAGGCCCATTTTGGTTCCCACTGTTGCCAAGGAATGCGGTGAACAAATCATTCATCTTTGAAACCCCCACACTGATACACAACCCAGCCGAGTGGCTGGAGCAACCGTCAATAGGTTTATAAGACGAGTTCCTGCCCGGCCATTGTGCTTTCCCTGCTTGGCGATGTGCCAACACATACACCGAGTTCACAGTTATTAATCGACGCGATTCGTTCACATCATATCAGTCTTGGTCATCGGGATACATCGGAGAGAATGCTTCAACAACTGGGGCTCGGCTCAGTTGCGACAAAAACTTGCGGCAAGGTCGCTAAATATATGGCTATATCTTTCTTTGCCAACCGACGGCCCTACCTCAGTTTAGTTGCAACGAAAGATCGCAGCAAGGTCCCTAAACATACAGCTAGATCTTTCCACATCAGTCCATCATATCGCAGCAATTGCGACTTCGGTAGCCCTTGCGACTGCATCGAGTGCAGAGAAGACGCCAAAAGCCCAATATGCGAAATTTGCAGAGTTCACCCGACTACGAATCAGTCTTGGGGACTGTCTTACGATCGCAAAGGTGTATCGGGCTATACTTTTACCTCATTCTGCGACCTGTGTTGGAAGGTGCACCTGAAAGAGGCGAGAAAGAGAGAACAGGAGAAAAAGCGAACGCTGGCCTTACGCAAGAACAAACTAGACAAGATGCTGGGATTTGTGAGGGGACTCTATTCCACGGAACAAGTTCCTATCGCCTACGCCGTCGACAGGCTTTTAAGCGATATAAGATCTGTGAAGTACACTGGCAACTCACGGCGGTGGTATCAGCAGTATCTTATAAACCACCTGTCTCAAGAGCTAGGAATTGTGAAAGCGCGGAATAGATACGTGTGCGATAAACGACGAGTTGACGCTATGGATTTCAAACAGTGGTATTTCTATGATTCGCTAGATGTCGATGTTTGACAGCCTCAATCGCCTCAATACCTACTTCGGTATGGTATGAAAGTCTCTCGATGCTGGACGAAAATCCTCTGACCGGTCGAGGTCCAACTGTCAAAGATCGGGCTAAGAACAGAACGAGGTTGCGTACGATGTGGAGGATGAGTCTGGTTGCCCCGAACAACAGACCATATAATAATTGAGTTTTTCTATACGCTCAAGGGCCATTCGGATTGGGTCAGTGCGGTGGCCTTCTCGCCAGGCGGCAGGACGCTGGCGTCGGCATCAATAGACAACACGGTCAAGGTGTGGGACGTGGGGTCAGGGAAGGCATTGTAGACGCTCCACGTAGACTCTGCTATACACAGCCTTGCGTTCTCTAATTCTGGATCTGGTCTCCAGACTAACAGGGGCGTACTAGTTACAATAGGCTTTACTGGCAATTACGCTCTCTTTCGGCCAACCTCTTCGCCGTCGATGTTTGTTGAGGAGTGGATCTGCTGGGACGGGAAACGAGTTCTCTGGCTTCCTGAGTATCGCCCGGGCGTTGTTGCTGTTTGTAGTAGTTCTGTGGCATTCGGATACTCTTCTGGCCAAGTGCTAGTGCTCAATTTCGTATTTTCATAGTGCTCTCATGAGTTTCTCTTACCCATCACCGTGTCTCTTTGTTTCTTTCCTACCAACGTATGATGTATCAAACTTTCGTGTAGGCGCTAATGGTGCCGGCTTACCATCTTCGGGACCTGTCTACATTGGCTCTCTAAGTGTAATTCAACTCTATAACTGTATGGCTAGTTAATATCTTCATAGAGCGATGTGTGATAGCCTGCAGGGACTATTCCGGCTACTAGCAGAAATTTTTGAGGCTTTCCGAAAATCGAGTGCTCGCTGTTGCTTTGATCGAAGATTGTCAGTTATTATGTCCAGAGTGGGGTAGGAGTAACGTAGACAGCGGACTAATATTAGAAACTGGTGAATTTAAAGGCACCGCAGTGCTGCGCCGTGTTAGCGCTACACTGGGCGCCAGAAATAAACCAGTTAGAGCGAAAGCATGTCAAAGCAAGCAACCGTCAGCGATGACGTCGGCACAGGTTCTTCATCCGGGCTAGCGGGATAGGGGGGAACGAAAAATGTTTTCCTCCCCCTCCCGCTAACACTGTTTCAGTTAGCTCAGCGGATAGAATAGACTCCCATCCGCTAGCTTTTTTTAGAAAGTTGATGTGCTTTTTTTGGGCTGGCACCGTCTAAATAATAGCAGCAGTTTTTGTTCACCCTGCCGTCCTCCATTCCAGCTACTATAAGAACATTTTACACGTCGTTCTTCACTGCTGCTTTGAAAAATTTGCTTCTTAACATCATGCGTTGTATCTTTCTGGTGAGTTCCTCGGCTTACATAGGCTGCACGCCCAAAATGGCGGGCACGTGACAAAGCTGATGATGATGAAGCCAATTAACAGGAATCAGTTTTGAGGTTTTACGCGATTGCTAGAATCAGTTCCCTTACGGGCTTCTGATCCCTTGCGGGCTTCAATCCCTCGCGGGCTTCTGTTCTCAATCCCTCGCGGGCCTTGATCCCTCGCGGGCCTTGATCCCTCGCGGGCTTTGATCCCTTGCGGGCTTCCGTTCTCAATCCCTTGCGGGCTTCCGTTCTCAATCCCTTGCGGGCTCTGATCCCTTGCGGGCTTCTGTTCTCAATCCCCTGCGGGCTCCTGATCCCCGCGGTCTTCAATCCCTCGCGGGCCTTGATCCCTTGCGGGCTTCCGTTCTCAATCCCCTGCGGTCTTCAATCCCTCGCGGGCTTTGATCCCTTGCGGGCTTCCGTTCTCAATCCCTCGCGGGTTTCTTGTTGAAGCAAGTGATTGTTCATTGATTGCTCTAATGATAGTGGGAAGCTGACGTCTAACGTTATATATATACATGCTGGTGCCAAGGCCCCTAGCCTCACTACTACATTGTGACAGTATACGTCTCGGCAACCTGTGACACTCAACATTTCTGATCCCGCGGTTTTCAACCCCTCATGGTCGTCAACCCCTCACGGTCTTCCGTTTTCAATCCCTTGCGGTCTTTACTTATCAAACGTCAAAATGACTGAAGCATACCTGTGACAGATATTGATGACACGTACATATATATGCGAGACTTTCTGTTTGTTACAGGAAAAGGTGATAGAAGGCCTCGTCACTGCAATTGCTTAAAGTAGATGGGTACAATACGATACAGAGGAAGTCGTTGAAAGAAGATGTCTAAAAGAGAAAATTGTATATAAATATAAATGGACAGAATATCTGATGCGCTTGATAACAGCACTGATTCTGTCCCACCAGCCCAAGTTTAACCGCTTATCTGGATGAGGTCATTCTCACGATGGCTTGCCTGCTACGTGTTGTCTTCCAGGCTTGTTGTCATCAGGATGATCATCCACATCTCTATCCTCTTCCCAGCACTTTAACCACCAATCTAACCTTTTTGGAGGCTCTGGATAGGTGGGGTTGGCAGTGTGAAACTCTTGAAGCTTACGAACCAAAACTTAAAGCATTAAGTCGGACTCTTACAAGCCCTCTGTAATGAGTGGCCTTGAGCTTTAAAAATTCCTCGTCGTCAAAGCCAGCCATTTTGCGTAAGTAATGGACGCATAAGGACGCGCCATAGGATAAGCGCCATAATGTAGGCGGGAATAGAAAGACAGAAGAGACATAGAGCGGGAAGACGTAGAACGGAAAGACGTAGAACGGAAACCGGGATGCTAGGAATGTAAACGTGAGAAACAAGAGCCAGAAAGGCTCGGCGCGTATGGGTGCGTGGCGCTGGCAATTCAATCTTCTGATAAAGACTAGCGGCTTGGCATAGTTTGGGTTGGTTTTCTTTGCCCCGGATGAGAGAATCGAAGGAGGGGTGCCCCGGATGAGAGAATCGAAGGAGGGGTTTTTGGAAGAAAAAAGTGCCACCCTCAGTTTTGCCCGTTTTAATCTAAACTTATTTGGGAAGTTTGCCTTGCCCTACTCCAGTAATTTTCGATGCATGAATGCCTCAGGCCAACCGCCCGATCTATTTCTAGCCGCCACAAAGTGGCCAGTCAC
The DNA here is from genome assembly GCA_003073855.1 of Periconia macrospinosa. Taxonomy (NCBI): domain Eukaryota; kingdom Fungi; phylum Ascomycota; class Dothideomycetes; order Pleosporales; family Periconiaceae; genus Periconia; species Periconia macrospinosa. The sequence goes on from KZ805648.1 coordinate 10,632, forward strand.
AAGACTGCCAGCCTCAAGCTTGCCAACCTCAAGACCGCACGCCCAATAAACTTCTAGCAGGTCCATCTCCTTCTAGCTAGTCCACCTTCAAGCTGGTCCACCTCTCTTCATATCTTTCACCCACATCCACATACACACAACGGCCACAGGGCAGCAGAACAGCACGAGTCACGCCAAGACGAATTGAACCAATCATGATTTCCTAGGTATACCCAGGGAAATCGTGATTGGCTCAATTCGCCTTAGCACGATATGTCACTTGACAACCTCGAATTGTGAAAAGGTGTAGTGCGTCACATCGTATAGCAAGTGAACCAGTAGCATTCTGCCGGGTGCGCTCAATTTTTTTTTTTTTTTTTTTTTTTTTCTTTTTTCTTTTTTCTTTTTTCTTTTTTTTTTTTTCTTTTTTTTTTTTGGCTGATTGTCAGCTGAGTATCAGCAATGCCGACATTCAACTCTGAAACTCGATTTCGAGCAACACTTCAAAGCAAAGTGACCTAACTCTACACTATGGCTGGTAGTCCTCGTAAGATCATATCTGCCCGTGTTAGCGGCGAT
>KZ805648.1:13165-23915 GCA_003073855.1 Periconia macrospinosa
TAGGGTCCCTCACCGCGCTTGAATGGTGGCTTGTCCCAGAACGTCAGATCACTTATCCGAACCTCTTCCATATGGCCGTTGATATCCTATCTATCCCACCTATGTCAGCTGAAGCTGAACGAACCTTTTCAGGCGCGCGGCGTAAAATCTCATAGCAGCGGATGAGGCTTGGTGCAGATGTAGTTCAAGAAACAGAGTGCCTTAAGTCATGGATTCGAAGCGGGATAACAGTTGGGTGGCCTAAAGCTGAGCAGGAGGAGGAACGGAGGGTCTAAGAGGTTAAAGACTCAGCATCATGCTCAGAACTTGCAATGCCCTTAACAATAGGGTAAAATTGGTATATCGAGCCTTAGTTATAGCGTTACGTCAGCTAGTATTGCAATATAGTTAACCATAACCATATTGATTCTAACAATACAATACAATCCAACACAGCCAAAATATTGCAATATAGTATTGTTGACAACACTGACTTTACCTTCAATCAACAAAGGACCTCTTTCTTTCCCTAGGTGGAGGAGAAGGCCTACAGGTAATGAGCGACGCTTCGTTTGCAGACAACACCATCGATCGAAAGAGCTCCCAAGGATATATCATAAAGCTCTTTGGTGGATTAATAGCTTGGCGAGCAAGCAAGCAGGACACCGTCACTACCTCGACCACCGAAGCCGAGTTACTAGCACTATCCCAGGTGGCCAAGGAGGCAATATTCATTACCCGCTTGCTTCAAGAACTGAAGGTGCCGATTGACCAAGAGTGGATTGAAATCAAATGCGACAATCAACAAACCATTCGACTCATCAACGGGGATACTACTAAGCTGCAGACTAAGCTTCGACACGTGGATATCCACAATCACTGGTTGCGACAAGAGAGAGAGAGGGGAACAATCAGGATTAGTTACCTGCCAACCACGGAGATGCAGGCAGACGGTTTGACAAAAGCCTTACCAGCACCAAAATGGGATACTTTCATTGGCCAACTGGGACTAGTGACAAAGACCGACCAAAGGGAGGCGTTTCGAGCTTGAAGAGGGTCTCCAAGCTGAGGGGGTGTGTCAGATTGGGGGCCTTCATGGCCATCACTATCACATACTTCCTGATTACGATAGTTGACAAGGGTGGAAATGGTCATGTGACCCATAATATATATATATATATATATACCCGCCCCTGGGTGGATAGGGCTAGCTTCAATCAATATTCTCCATCAATTCAATCCATCAATTATCAACCCAAATTTGACAGCCAAGGCTGGTAAACCGTTGCGCATCCCATTTTGCGAGCAGCTCAATCGCCGCGATCGTCTTCACGCCTCTACTTGACGCCGCCCGTCAAGAAAATACCGGCGCGGGAGTTGCCCGTGGGTCGAATGGAGAGTACATTCATCGCCGCTTGGGTGAGGTGATGATGGCGGCCGTGGATCTCAGCTAAGTGCCAGTACCGTAGCTGATTGGATCGGCGCCGCGTACTCAAGGCTTGCTTAGCCAATTCATCGTGCTTGCTCCTCTGCACGACAGGGCCTCAGTGCGCCTAGGGATGGGAGATCTCCGTCGCGGCGGTCTCCTTCACGTGGCCTTGCCTTTACCCAGTGCTCGCACTGCCACGGATCCCTTACTGACGGCTTTGCCGTATTCCACCAAGCTCTACTTGCTTGTTGCTTCCGTGGCCGGTTCGCTGGATTCCACTTGCGGCGTGGATCATCGAATACTGTCATGGCTGCTGGTGCCAGAGTTGTTGATGTTGGAGCTCGGTCACGTTAGCAAGTATCAGGGAGCTATATGTCAGCCCGGCTCCCTAAGTCGGACCTCAATCAATCAATCCTCTTACTCTCCATTGCCTTCAACATTATAGTCTTGTTGTTAGCCACAGCGCCCGCTACGAATCATACCTACACCATATTTTGGCTTTGTAGTATCCCAACAGCGCCTTGCCCTGCTCAAACCTACACTCTATCTCATCTACTCTCCTCCGGTAAGCAAAGATGCTATCCACAGGCCTCAGTTTATGTGCTTTCCAGCTTAAGCGTAGAATTCGTCATGCGTGGGGGATCGGCTTTTCCTCGGTCGGTGGGCAGAGTGAGAGGGTGCTTTGCAAAGCTAGAAGGTGGCGGAGCGTTTGTGGACCGTTTCACAAAAGCCTACTAGTTACTTATACATAGCTATGTGTTGCGCTGCATTGCGAAGCTGCACGATGGCTGCCGCGAAGACTGCTTGTGGTTCGGTTGCCGGGCGCCCATTCGTTGACTCAGCAACAACAACCGCCTTTCCTTAGGGCGCCCGCGGCGGTCCAGGCTCGCTGTACATGATTCATGATAGCGAAGGAGACTGGTTCGGCTCTTTCATAACCTCACGAAGAATCTTGAAGGAGCGTATGTATGGTCAGCAAAGCCTGTAGAAGCGTATATTTCACATCAGAATGCTCCAGAAGGTGCATCACGAGAAGAGCTTCCTCCGTTGCCACGAACAATGAGCCACTTCAGGCTCTTCTCCCGTCAAGAAGTAGTCGATCACTTCGGTGGAAATTTCAGGCTTTGGAAGCACAAAACTTTAACTAGCATGAGGCTACTAGATGCGCACTCAACCAGGGGCTTTGAAGATGCGGAGGGCATGAGTGAGATGCTACCAGCTGGCTGGAGATGGATTTCCGGAGGGCCCTGGGGTGTAACGATCGCGCCTGTTGAAGGCCAGCAAGCCTAGCATGACTTGAACGAGTAAGCGATACTTCCAATCGACATCTTATTGTCACTATATACAAGTCACGCTACTTTTCTGTCCGTCTCGCTGCAGTCTTTCCTGCCCTGCACTCTTGTCATCACCACTCATCACGCCCTCTTCTGATTAGGATTTGAGTCCTCCAGCAACTGGTCTGACATAGCGCTTGCATTTTTTAGTTCGCTCTCTTTTCGGCCGGTAACGCGGACTCCAACAGATCAATAACCCGGTGTCCGACCTTCGTGTACCCAGGGACATACTTCTCGCCCCAATCACCCACAAAATTCAGATACGTAGCCGCAGGCTTCAACTTGCACAGCTCGATGGATGTCTCATTCAAATAGCCTAGCAGTCCTGAGCGAGGATATACAGTGGAGATAGCATCGTATTCGGTTTGGTTAACTGTGATCAGATCGCCCTACAAATTGAATCAGCGCTTCAATTCCACAGCGTCACTCTGGGTAACTGGGATACGTACGAAGGCCGCCTTCCCAAGTTCAACACCGACGAGCTCCGTATACGTTCCTCCAGACGTGATAGCCACCTCTGGCTGCTTGTACTGCGCTACATCCACGTAAGTGTGCAGTGCTATGCTGTCCCAGACGAGCTGAATGCGGTGCTCATTCCAGCCTTCACCACCTTCCGCACGGATAAAGTCTCTAGCTGCGTTTGCGCCGTCGACTTCGAAGATTTTGTTAGTGGAGATGAAGGAGGTGTTGAATGCCCTGTAACATGTCAGACATGTTCTTATCCCGATATTATGAACTAGAAAGAGCAGTGAGAGGATGGGGAAGGGGCGACGAATGAGGAACCGCTTACCAGCCCATATCATGCAATATCGCCGCAACTCCGAATGCTTCGACATCGATCTGCGAGCGGTTGTGTGGCGGGAGGTGGTTAATGATTGCCTGCCCGTTGAGCCAGGCGCGCATTACGTGGTTAAAACCGTGGTCGGGCATGCTGGCGCGTGCGAGGGATATGGATGCGTTGATTAACGGCGTGTTGGGGACGGGGATGCCGGCGATCAGGCGGGTTAGGTGGGGAGTGATGGCTACCATTTTGATGGCATAAAGATGTTTTCAGGAGGAGGAAGAGGAGGAGAATCAAGATGAAGTTTAAAAGAAGGAGAAGGAGGTGTGATGGTGCTGCGGTGGTGCAGTGTCGACTCTATGGAGACCAACTCAATGTTCTTATATATCCTCCCCTTCCCGCCCCTATTCTTCAGAAGACCGATGACTAGAAAGAATCTGAAATCCAAACCAGAAAAATTCCAAATCTGCTCACTGACCAGGAAGCGCACGATGCGCAATATGTATTCTCTGCCATCGGCGTCAGCCAATAAACGAAGGCTATGCATGCTGAGTGCGGAAGATGAAGGCAGAGAAGATTAGTAACGGCTCCCAGTATTTCCCCACAATTAGGTGCACAGTGAGAAATATGCACGCAGATTTGGGAATTTTTGGCCGTTCTAGTAGGGATGATGCCGCAGGCAAAGGTTTGTGTTAGAATGTCGGCTCGGTACGGTGTTGTTGGTGTATCCGTTCCGGTATGTGCGACAACATTCCTCACCGATATGGCATATCACTGCGCACTTTCGATCACTCTGTCTTGCAAATGCAAGAGATATATCCTTAGTTAGTTGAAGTCTCTGAGCTACTGTCTGTATTCACCACTTTGGTCGCGATTGAACGGTCTTATACATGCACTTTTTCCATGCACTTCGCCACCTGCGCCCTGTACCAAGTGAAATTATTAAGCAATGCATTTTGTTGAGTGTTCCTGAGGTCTGAGATATGACTAATATAAACCGGCGAACAATAGTCAAAAGGATTTCGCTTGCCTGAGGATGAACGCCGGGTGCTAGACGGAGTTGGATGGCGTTACGCGTCTGTGCCGGGTGCTGAACGGAATCGGATGGTGTTATGCACCCGTGCCGACATGTTGGCCTTTCGCCAGCGAGAATATGTAGGAACGTAGCATGGAAGCACTGTCATGCTTAAACATCCTGAAAATTATTTTCTCTATACATTTTATGCCAAACTTTGTCATTTTGTTCAAGTCGCCAAAATCGGAGCCTGAAAGTTCGTCTTGTATAAGTAATTGCGCGCTTTTTGCTTCACACCTAGCCCCAATTTTGTGTCAGTTCAACTCTAGATTTCAAATACTGCTTAGTTTTAGAGACTTCTAATTCACATCATGAATCTACTCCTTCTCAACACATTACTCGTCACCGTAGTTGGTGTAGCTCCCTCGGCGCGCATCAAAGATGGCCTCATTCAAGGCTTCACATCTAACGGGGTCGACAACTTCTTTGGTATCCCATACGCAGAACCTCCAGTCGGAAATCTTAGGCTTCGACGAGCCCAGCCTCTTTCCAAACCCCTCGGGACCTTTTATGCCAACTCCACTCCGCGCGCCTGTCCCCAGAAGTCTATTACTGGCGACCTTCCTATCCTTGCAACATGGCCAGAGCAAGTCCAGTATATATACGCTGGCTATAACACCAGTTTGCCCTATGTGAGCGAAGACTGCCTTACAGTCAACATTCAACGACCTGCGAATACCACCGCGGACGCCAAATTACCTGTGGTGTTCTGGATATACGGCGGTGCGTGGGAACAAGGCGGGACGGCTAGATATGACTACACTAACCTCATTAAAAAATCTGTCGAGGAAGGTGGTGTCATTGTGGTTTCTGCAAACTATCGGGTGGGATCGTTCGGCTTCCTCGGTGGCAAAGAGCTTAAGGCTGAAGGCAACACTAATCTAGGACTACGTGACCAGCGACTGTCGCTAGAGTGGGTACAGGACAACATAGCCGCATTTGGAGGCAATGCAGAGAAAGTCACTATATGGGGGGAATCAGCCGGTTCCTCGAGTGTCTACCACCATTTACTTATCAACGGAGGTGACAACAAATCCAACCGCACCGGCAAACCCCTATTCCGTGCCGGCATCTTAAACTCGGGGAGTTCGTTTCCAGCTGAGCCCATCGACAGTCCAACCGCACAATCCCTCTACGACCGCATCGTTTCCGCAGTTGGCTGCGCATCGACCTCGCCCTCGTACTCTTCCCTCGAATGCCTCCGCAAAGCTCCGTATCAGAAAATCGCTGACGCTACAAACGCACTGCCACATCTCTTTTCCCCAGAAGGCTTCCACATAAACTACGTCCCGCGACCCGACGACTCCGACACCTTCTTCACCACCTCACAACTCTTAAAAGGCCACGGCATCGCCGATGTGCCCCTCATCGTCGGCCACCAAGAAGACGAAACAACCGTCTTCATGGCGCCCACCACGGAGATCTCATCGCCCGCTAAACTAGTCACTATGCTGCAAGCCTTATACCCTAACGCCCCCCGCGCCATCATCGAGAAATTCGTAAGCTACTACCACGGCGACGCAGCCACCGGCGCTCCCTTCCGCACCAACGCCTCAGAGGAAGTGTATCCCAACTCCAAGATGAACGCAGCAGTTACCACAGACCTTCTCTTCGTCTTCCAAGCGCGGGCTTTCCTCTCCAGTATCACGACGACTTCCCCCCATCATTCTCAGCATAAAAGTCCTGTCTACGCGTTCCAGGCAACGTACAACCACGGGTTTCCCATTTTAGGCACGTTCCATGGAAGTGATCTTGTGCTTATTGCGCAGGGAACGACGGGAGTTTCGGAACTGCCGTTTCAGAATGTTGCGGGAAGGTATGTGAGGTTTGTGAGGGATGCGAAGTTCAGTGGGGAGGAGTGGCCGGTTTATGAAGGGGTCAAGAAGGAGGTTTTAAGGTTTAATGTGGATGGGATGGAGGTTTTTAGGGATGATTCTAGGAGCGAGGCTTTTGGGTACTTTGAGAGCGTGAAGGGGGTGTTGAGGTTGTAGGGGGAGACGTACTGTGTTGGGGATAGCTGGGTATGGGGACCTTAGTGGGGCGGGATGTAGATAATGCCTTTTAACTCCGCTTATTTGTAATGTTGTGTTCTCATAGAGCTGGTGGAAGGACATAATTTCGTGGTCCTAGATATTGCAACTCGCACTTAACAAGGTTTCACACGCGGGCCAATTCAAATTTTCAGGAGGTAAGGAATACCTATATCTACCTGAACTATTCTAGGTATGGCAATGGGAGTTTAGAGCAATTGAGGAACGTGGCAGAATGCGTGATTGAAGGACCATGCTTCAGAAGCATGTGAAGGGTGAGTTAAGCTGTTTCTTTGAGATGACAAGTATGACAGTTGTGAAGATTGAGAGTGACTTGGTCGGCGTTTCCATGCGACGAATGGGGCTCAATCAATGGACTTGTCAGAATATATGGCCCTGTGGAGGAGTACTATTTCAGAGTGTTGTTGCCCATGTAAACTCTCCTAATTAGGACTAGCGTGGGGCACAGTGTTAGGGAGTACTATCCCATATATACCCTCCCAATTAGGCTTAGCGCGTGGTCATGTGACCCCCTACATAAAGGTTCCTGCCCACACTAGTATAGCCACACAGAATACACACACATGACCAACCACCTCAAATCTGACAAGACTATAGGTATGCAAAAGCCAGTTGTCGATATGTATGTGCAGTCGTTACTGGATGACAGCTACGTATTCAAATGCAGCATGTTTTGGAGGTCTCTTTATTTGCAACGAGTGGTTTCAAGTTCATTATAAGTATGAAAATGTCCGGACTCAAAGGAGATATCTGCCTTGACTATGTCATGTCTCGTGCTATTTACTTCGTCTTATCTCTCTACACTCTTACACTCCTCAAAGATATTAAGAGCTTTCTTCCCCTGAGAGTTAAGCGAGTGCGTGAGCTCTTGTGATTTGGTTAAGAAGAGATACATTGCGGATATTTGACATGATGTGACAATGTAGACGTATAGGATAACGTCCAACTTAATTATTTCCCACATGCTTATACCTTTATGATTGGATAAAGCAACGTAAAATTTTAATACTTTCACTTCATCATATATAGATTGAAAGACAGGCCGAAAACCGAAACAGACACCAATTTTCTCAGAAACAAGCCAACATTCCCGCCCCTCCCCTTGTGCAACTTTCATATCCAGTTGTCCATCTGGCCATCTCACCCTTACTGTACAGACTACATACATTCATCTTCAATTTTATCCAAAGACTACTGTAAGCTTTCAACACCCCACACATCGTCATACAACTCCTTTCCATGTCCCTCATTCGTTCCTTCGTCGACCTGGTCTGTTTTCTCCATCCTGCATGTATTGAAAGAGACCGTTTTCGATATCTCATGCACTTTCGTCATCGTGAAATCGCCGGAGGTCTCAGTAAGGAGAGACAGGCATTCTCATTAGCTTCAATAGCAACAATAGACGACAAATCTAGCGCTTCTATAGAATTCGTGCGCGAGGGACGCGCACAGTATACTGAATAATTGGCGTACTCGACAGCAAGTCTAACAATGTGCATGTTATTCGCGGTCTTTCCACTGGAGTTGTCGGCGGCACGGCCCGAACGCTACATCCGATCCGATCCGATCCTCCACTTGCATGGAACCAACCTCGCTCCACTTCCACGGACAAAGAACCTTAGGCAGCACAATTGTACCGCACCTGATTGAATGATGTATGACTGAGATATGAGCATGTTTGCGACAGATTGGCTCGACGCGCGTTGGGCGTACCATGAAGGAAATGGACCATGCGTAGATAGACTTTGTCGCGGTGTATAAGAGCAACAACTTTCGCAACACGGCAAGAACATTGCAATCATACGGTTCTTCATCTTCAGCTTCTACAGTCTACTCAAAAGCCAACTTCTCAGTTCCAAACCATCCACGATGTCTTTCGACCTCTCCAAGCCCAACCGCACCATCCACGCCGGCATCATCCTGATGGGCGAAACTGAAATCCTCGACGTCGCCCCCATTGACTTCCTGCACGGCATGAGCCTAAAGTTCATCAACGTCTTGCCCATCTCCGACGAGCTAAAGGCTAAAGCGCTGGACATCGAGTTCCACTGGGTTACCGAGAAAGGTGAAAAGGCGAAGCTGACTGCGGGTATCAGCTTGAATGCTACGGTTAGTACGTCTCCAAAAGCCCAAGGTAGATGGTGTTAACAAATGAGATATACAGGATTCATACGAGTCCTGTCCTCCGCTAGACATCGTGCTTATTGGCGCGTACTTCCCTACCTACACGCCCAGCGAAGCAGATCTCGCTTTCATCCGTAAAGCGTATAACGATTGTATGTCTCCCCTTCCCACCACTTTACCTCCTAATAAAGTGTTAGGCTCCGCCTTCTTAACCATCTGCGGGGGCATGCTCGCTGCACAGCTGGCCGGCATCCTCGCAGGCCACACCTGCACCGCGCCCCGCTTCATGCTGCCCATCCTACAGCAGCAAGATCCGCGCACGAAGTGGGTTGAGAAGCGCGCATGCAGGGACGGCAAGATTTGGACGAGCGGGGCACTGCTGAACGGCCTAGATATGATGTTGGAATTTGGGAAGTTTTATTGGCCCGAGTTGACGGAGATGGCGGTGCCGCTGGGGGGGTGGCCGGAGAGGAGCCTGGAGTATGATGCGCCTCTGCAGGGGGCTGAAAAGGACTTCGATTGGGATACTGTGGTTGCAAGTCTAGCGGCCAAGTAGATGGAGTCGTAGCATCATGGTGAACAGTGTGGAGTTCTTGTGTGTGTGAAAATGTGCCGGATCTACCAGCTGAAGAATGTGATAAGATATGTACACCAAGGCGGTCGCCTAATGCGCGCTAAAGTCATGTTTCGTATGGATGTTTCCTTCATCCAATGTAGTGTTTATTGCGCCCTGATTGTAGGATTTCACCTACTGGGCACAAGACCACCTCAAAGCAATGCCACATTCAATTGCCTTCTATGCTTCCTCAGTATCTCACTGCTTAGTTGTTCTTGCAGAAACCGGGGAACGGACTGTCTGGTGCGCAAAGATTAGAGCGCTCGGTCAAGTCTGAGGCAACGGACAACTTCTCGGAACGGAGTCTCAACGCTGAAAGTCAATGTGAATGGGGGTGGCTGAACAAGTAATATGAGCTGAGGGGGAGCTAAGAAGGTAGCATTTTCCTTCCAAAAACCCCATGCCCCGGATGAGAGAATCGAAGATGGGGTTTTTGGAAGGAAAATGCTACCCCCTCGAATTCCTGCTTTTAATTTAAACTTATTTAGGAAGCTCATTAAACTTATTAGGGAAGGTCGTTAAGACTATTTAGGGAATTTAGCTATGCTAATTCAAGTTATGGTTGATTTTTTTCTTATTGCTTTTGCCAACCCCAGGGCCACGTGCCGGGACCGCTAGCCTCGAGCCACCGAGACACCGTATCAAGCTCGCCCCGCGCACCGGAACCGCTCCAATCCACTTCAAGCTTGCCAACCTCAAGACCGCACGCCCAATAAACTTCTAGCAGGTCCATGTCCTTCTAGCTAGTCCACTTCTCTTCATATCTTTCGCCCACATACGCACAACGGCCACAGGACAGCAGAACAGCACGAATCACGCCAAGACGAATTGAACCAATCATGATGTCCTAGGTATACCCAGGGAAACCGTGATTGGCTCAATTCGCCTTGGCGCGATATGTCACTTGACAACCTCGAACTGTGAAAAGGTGTAGTGTGTCACGTCGTATAGCAAGTGAACCAGTAGCATTCTGCCGGGTGCGCTCATTGTTTTTTTTTTTTTCCTTTTTTTTTCCCTTGGCTGATTGTCAGCTGAGTATCAGCAATGCCGACATTCAACTCTGAAACTCGATTTCTAGCAACACTTCAAAGCAAGGTGACCTAACTCGACACTATGGCTCAGTGCTGTATTCGGTACTCAGTACTCAGTAATGGGGTCTTACTGAGTACTGAGTATACTGAGGAAACCATTACCGAGTACTGAGTACTGAGTACTGAGTACTGAGGTTACCGAGAAAGTTACTGAGGTTACTGAAAAGTTACTGAGCAGGCTTGTCAACAAATAAATCAAATCCAAATCGATCCAAATCTTGGCAAATCAAATCAAATCAAATTAAGGATATATCTATCCAAATCAAATCA